>CM032626.1:9856426-9928557 GCA_019097785.1 Fraxinus excelsior
GAAATCAAGGAATCATTGAAGATCAAGATAAATCATTGAAGATCAAGATGATTGATGATTATGATGATGTGCTTAATTTTAGGAATTGTTATTTATCTTTACATATTTTGTTTATTGAGTTGTACTATATATTGATGATTTCTCTTTGAATAAATTAACCACTCCAATTTCTATCATTCTCTATAATTTCTTCGACATCAATAATTTCTCTAACGGCCATCAGAGACATAAGTATCACCAATGATTACAAAACAACATTATCATCAATAATTGCTGACAAAGTCGGTAATAACCAATGACTTCAATGTCTAAATTCATTATAAATCATCAACAGATATTAATTTCTATCATAGTTACCTACAATAATACTATCCTTAAATCATCGATAGAATTTATATTGATTATTTGCTCAACCCCCTACTTATCTTATGACTTGTACTTGCATGCATATTTTCTTTACTTGGGGATTCTCAAGAAGTGTTCAAAATGTGGAAGCGGGAACTGGTTTGTCTGTGAATTGCAGAGAAGTGCACACTACAATTGGATGAGATAATATTGGAGAGCATTGTTTGAAAGATCTTGTTCACGAGAATTTAGTTAATGGTTGGAAAAACAGTCGTCGATCCTAGAATGGCCATAGCATTGCTAGGTAGCTCCTGAAGCAAAAAAAAATATGAATGAGATTGATCAATCGAAACTTGTGCATAACAGACATCAACTTGTGCAAAATCAGAAAATTGAAATGGTCGAACGTGATTTTAGATTTTGTAGATTACAAATCCTTTTAGAATGTAGCACAAAAAAGGAAAAAATATGCCTATATATCAGCCCCGTAATGTTTTAGGAGAGCACTGACTAGAGAAGAAACCAAACCTCATTCCCTTTGCCATCATCTTTTATAAACAAACAGGAGATATTCACTACAAACATTATAAATGTTGCTATCTACTTGGTCGGCCACCAGATTGACACAGTTAGTCCTCGGACGAATTTAGTAACCGCTACTGTCTTCCTCGCTTCATGCAAGTCGGGCATTTGTATTGCTTTATGTTCTCAGCCTTAGCAGGAGTTATCTTCACACACTTCCCGTGGTACCACCGCTCACAGATGTCACAGCCAATCCAGAACTCATCTGCACTATATTTTCCCCCACAGCTTCCGCATAGGGTTTCACTGTGTTCGTCTTCATCCTCCTCGTAACTCTCTTCTGCCAGTTTTGGATTGCTTTTCGCCTGACCATCACTATATCGCTGTAAATAAGGACACACACGTAAAGCTCAACAAATGTAAGATACAAGGGCAATCAAAGGTATAAAAAAAGGAGAAAGGCAAGGGAACTACTATTGTTAGTTGCCAGTTCAAAGAAGCTTTGGGGTTGGGGTTGGGGTTGGGGTTGGGGGTGGGGGGGTAGAAATCAACCCTCCGGTCATATTCCTGCCATGGTTCAATATCTGATGTTGCCAACGGCAAATATCATTCCCACACATCCTAATTACACTACTATTACTTTCACTAACTTTCTTCTCAGGGAAGGAAGGAGATAAAAATCCTAGAAGGATTGATTTAATAGTAACACTGCTTATAATTTGTGTCTATCCTACCTTTGTACTGCCACGGGATTTATTTCCGCTGTCTGCATTGGGTTTGTCTCTCACCGGCTTCCTTTCAGTCACAACTTCAAAGACTGTAGGCAGATCATTCACCAAGCTGAACAGTCGCTTCCTGTAAGTACAGTAAAAACCATTGGTACACTGTGAAGGCTGCACCTTTCAAAATGAAATGCACCTTGTTTGGTTCCAATCCCACACATATCCCACAAAAGAGAGAGGAAATAAAAATCCTTTACAAAGTTTTGACTATACTAGACATTAATTCACATATGAGGATACCTAAATCCAATCAAAATCCGCCTCCATGCCCCTCTCAATACCTGGCGTCAGGTGTTCAAAATTCAATCCTTGTAAATGCCTCAATAAAATTCTATTCCTGCTCAGTACCGATGCTTAATGTCTTGACTGGAATTAAATGGCAACTACGAATAATTTCTGGTGCAATCAACTAACTATATGTGCCTCGGCAAACAGGTGAAAGGAAATGCTATCCTATTGTTCTAATTCATTTAAATTAATTTCAATTCTTCAACTTTCTGAAGTTTTACGAGCAGTCAAGACAGTTTCACAGCATACAAATACTATTCTACAGCAAATGGGTTTGACTCAAAGAAAAAAGACATCAATTTCATGAACCAGATCATTTTTTATGCTTGTCATATTGATCAAAGTTACATTGGCAACAATATTTTCTGCCACAAACTAAATCGTAAGCTTTTGGTTTCCAGTCAAAGAATAGAAAATCTCCAAAGGAAGGAGAATTCGAGGCAATATTACTACTTTCAAGATTCATAACATCATATTGAGAATGAAGACTTGCGTGCACCTTTCCAAATCAGTGGTATGTCTACCTTTGACTTGTTCACAAAAGGAGTACGTAAGATCTCAAAATACAAAATTCAATCAGTCAAAGCTGAATATAACCCAAAATGTTGCATGTTTTCAGCTATCATTTACTCAGTTTTCTCATACAATGAAGTTCAGACATCTGGAAACATAATCAGAACAAGGGAGAGTTTCAGGTTGCATTATCTAACACAAAAGCTAGCAACAAATTTAAAGGCTGCGTGATGTTGCTAAACGTTAAAGCTAATGGGTCCCATGAAATGTGTGGTGAAAAAGTGGAAAAAACTTGTGGATCCAATGAAATATGTGGTTAAAGAAGAAGTTTGAACACCCTTTTACAAACAAAAGCTTTACCAAACAAGCCCATAAAAGTTAAAAATAGGTAAAACCTGCTTAACATGAAGTTGAATTTCATCCACCAATTGTTGGTATAATTATACAACATTTCAGCTAGAATATATGACTGAAGCATGAGCCAACAATTTATAGGCACAGGTACTGACCGTCTTCTCTTAGGATATGAAAACTTTAATTGATGAGACTTGAGAGTCAGAGAAACTAAAGACAGCAAAATAGAGGATATAGTTGAATATAATCATTATGTAGATAAAGCTCCAAGAATCATTCACCGATGATATTAAGTGAGTTTCAATGTGAGATGAATTTTGGTGTTACATAAATCAGAGTTGTAAAACTTTTGACAAATTTGAAACCTTATGCATTTCCAAGGATAAAGATTTTTTTCTTGACCTAAGCAAACCCATTTGAATGGTTCCATTTTGTATCAGTGTCGGTTCCAAAAGTCGTTGAACCTAATCAATCAATGCCTATCCTACTCAGTTTAAAACAACTAGGGCAAAATTCTCAAGCAGTTAAAACAGCATAAACAAATATGAGCTAAAATCATCATCCACATATCAGCAAACAATGACACGTGAATAAATATCATAAAAATGTAAAGTACCTTTCATTTCGGTTGAGCCGAGCACCAAGATAGAAAGACACAGAGAGCAACCAACAGTCACTGTGCACAGCAATTAGAGAAAGCCAATCTCTACGATCCATGCCATCCCTTGCAAAATTGATCCCAAGTGCCGGTTCAGGAAGCTCGGGCGGAACTTCCTCAGCTGGTAGATTGACTTCCCAAGTTTCATTTGGATGTCCATATAGACACAAATTCTCCTTTTCTATAAAATCAGTAAATTCCCCCCAAAAAAGGAAGTGAAATAAACAAATTAAATTAACAATTACAGATCACGAAATACTGAACTCACAGAAGGGATGTATGCTAACTACAGCTATCTAGGATATTTTAGCTTTATCTATTTGTGTACCAAAAGAAATATATTACAGAAGCCAATAACTTAAATCTGACATTTATATCTCAATTCCAACGAATTAGCATCATAAAATTAGCTTTGCTGCGTAAAATTGAAGGAAAGAAACAGAAACCCAAGTTCTTTACCTTCATTCAAGAATTAAAATAACAAGTATAATGGTACCTTTCATTTAAAACCAATTGTATCAAAACATATGGATCAGAGTAAAGTAAAAGAAAGAAAGCAAAAAAAAAAAAAAAAAGGTTGTTAAATTTTGTTTGTAAAAGAAAGAAAGCAAAAAATTCCCTTAAAAAAACCGATTTGAATAATTAGGAAAGGCAACGACTACCAGCTGTCTTCTTTCACATTTCTCAGGAACCAATAAGCAGCTAATTCGACCTTTAAACTAACCATTCATCATTTAAAAAAATAAATATTAACATAAAAATTAAATTACTAGTTTTGTCTAAGTGATGAAATTACTAGTTTTCAATATCCATTACGCAATTAGTCCAAGTCAGAAACTCAAAAGTTTGATGTGACGAACAATTTAAAATAACAAAACTGAAAAAAAAAATTACCAGGATCGCATAGCCCATAAAATTCATCCACATCTGTAAAAACACCATCCCACACTCAGATATATAAATAAACTAATTGCCTGTAGGGACACATATTTTTGTGAGCGTATGTATTATATAAGCAATACAGATTTGTGAGTACGAAAAAATATAGAATATAAGGGGTACCATCAGTTAAAGCACGAACGATTCCGGCACGACGAGCGCTGTAATCTTTGAAGATCTCCTCTACAGTTCGAAGATTTGAAGAAAATGAAGCCATTTCTATATGAGATCTAGAATTTATTGAGAAATTAATGATAATTTACATACGAAGATTCAAAGAATCCTATGAATTGGAATTGCCGGGAGTAAGACGGGGAGAAATATTGTGCATGTTAACTTGAGATTAGAAAACAGATACGACGAAACGCCGTCGTCTTAGGAAATGGAATTGAAACCTATTTGGAAAAAAATCTTAAAATTAAAATTGGCCTCATACTAACTTTTTCCGTGAACTGACCAATGGGGTTTCAGTAATAGTCACTGAACTTCCAAGAAAAATCCAATTGGGTCACTCATCTTTAGCTTGCTCGATCAAATCACATAAATTCAATTTCTTTCATTTGTCTTAATCAAATAGAAGAAAATTTGTCTAAATTCTATTATTAGAATAGAAGATTATGCTACTAGTTTCTAACTTATATAGGAATTTGAATCTACATAATTTTCTTTGAATCTCGACCTATTTTCTGCGAACTGACTTGTTAGGTTCCAGTTCTAGTCATTGAACTTCCAAGATATTTCAAATTGGATTTTATGCCTTTTTGTTTACTTTTTGTTAAAGTAAAATTTATCTGAACGTTAAAACATAAAGTATACATTATAATGTGTCAAATCATACACTGAATTGATTTTCAATTTAATCACTTGTCACACATGAAAGCATTTCGGAAGACTCTAAGGACGATGTAAAGGTCTCTCGAGCTACGGTAGACGAAAAGAAAAAAGAGAATAAGGGAGAAATGACTAAGGCAATCAGAACGAGTATGGACCGAGGCTCTAAAGTTGAGTATCGTATTTTAATTTGCGATTATATATTAAACTAATTTTAAAGAAATGAAACTTAAAGTTAATTCATGCTAATCAAAAAATAATAATACATAAATTGAAATAAAAAGCTTAAATCAGGTCATATATAAAATTTTAGGTTATTCGGGAAAAAAAAAATTGTCTAGATCGACAACACTTGTCGACTTCCAAACTAAGGTCGTGGTGAGTCCAAAGATTTAGTTAACATGACAACCCACTGATCGAGAGAGAAGCATATCTATGTCACTTAATGACAGGCTCATGCCAACTGAACAATGGAGAATAAAGAAGCAAGAGCCCCTAATCTTAAACCTAGACAAGGCTTAAATAAATGCAAGAAGAAAAAATAGGCCAAACGTTAAAATTCAACACAAACCTTGGATTCTTACATCGCTTGATTATTTTTCTTTACGCCAATGTGTCCCCTCTTTTCATCACCAACACAAGAATAGAAAAATTCGAATACAACTAAAAGCTTGAGGTGCCAATCAATTGTCTCATGATTATCGAAGCAATAAATTGGCACAAAAGCAGACTCAATAAGAAAAGGATCACCAGCGTTTTTGATATTTAGATAAGATGAATAAACATTTGAAATAATGATGAAAACCCGGATCATCCCCCATGCAATTTCTATCTCATGAAGGCAGAAAACAAATCCAAGCTTACGAGTATTGCAGAGAGTAGTCTTCATGAAGATGTTAACAATCGCTTAATGCCTGTTTTCTGCTCAGACGTAAGCCTGCTAGGGAACTTAATGTTGAACTTGATTCGTAAGTTACCCTTTTTGCCGGGTTCCTTTGGGATGGGCATCCCTTCCCCTTTGACGACTTCTTCATAGGTGGGATTGACAACGGAATTGATAAGTATCGTTAAATTCCTTCCATCAAGTGTCGTCACTTGTGCAGTATATCCTGTCAGAGCTTCGACCAGAGAGATCTTCTGGGTGACAATTAGATCATTCCCATCCCTCTTGAATACACCATGAGGCTTCTCATCAATAATGAAAACTAAATCTGATGGTATATAACCTCGCATTTCATTTCCTTTCTCTGGAAAAGTTATTTTGGTTCCCTTCTTCCACCCAGACTTAATTTCAATTGTAAGAATTTCCTCCATAGTGGATGGCCTCCTGCCAACAGAAAAATTATAAAAACATATAGCAGAAGGTATATACTCTAGAAAACATGTAGTCCTAACATTGAATCATGCATACAAGCAAAGAGCGAGGAGAGTAGATAAATGAATCAATAGTTAAAAATGAGCATTTCCAAGGAAGACACTTGCATGTTATACATAATGCACAGTGTAGTTGGTCGCGCTACAAATGACTTTTCCTCCGAGGCATTCTATGTCAAAGATTCAAGGTCATTTAAAATTCTGCTGAGCCAAGTAGGACTTTAAGAATGATATCCACCAATATATATTAGTGGATATCAAGTACATGGAAAAAAAAATATAAAATTACTATTCGTTTTAATTCCTCAAATCACCTATTTATTTCAATTTGGATCTAATGCAGAGAGAAAATAACTTTTTGAAGGGTATAGATCTTGATATACAGAATCAAGGTTTTCTCTAATACATTTTTTTCATCTTCAGCCAATCCACCAAACACTCCCTATGCATCCCCATCCCCACAAACAAAAAAAACAAAAAAAGTATGGATGTATCTGGCTTCCATTGTGTGTAGGTGCCCTACAGGGGTGAAACTACAGTCTTCTCTCTTCCAATGTTCACTAACTTGGATGGGATCTCCATTAAATCTCGCTTTAACTAAGGAATTCAACAACTAGACTTTCAAACACTTTCCACAGGTTGATTTTCTACGTCGACAATGCACTTCAGGCAACACATGCACGCATGCGCAGAAAGAAATATTAATTGATTGGAGAATAACTAAAGTTGGGTCTTTGTTTTGGGGTTTTGAGAATGGGGTGAGATGTTGTTGGGTAGGAGGATGGGACAGCAACAGTTAAAGAACATAGATGAGTAAATTGAAAGACAGATTTTCCCTCCATAACACGAACTTTTCAATTAGGGTAGCGTGTCCGACACTCCTCGGACACACTGCCGTCCGTGATCATTTTTTCATCACAAATACTATATATTTTTAACTCAAAGTTATTATTAAATAACAAATAGGTACTCATATTTAGAAAGTTTTGGCCAGAAAAATTACTTTACAAGTATAAAACTAAATTTATACTATATAAATAAAGAATTCAAACTAAGCCCCTGTTTGACAACAATTACTTCAAAACACTTTACTTCTCATACTCATTTTCAACCACACATTTACAGTATAAAACATTTTGCACGTGAACCCAAGATTTTTCTCTACTTTGTAACCACACATTCTTCAAATAATCACATTCAAAACTCCATTTTCTCATATTAATGGCCATCAAACGGGGACTAAGTGGGGTAGTAATTGTAGCATAGCCTGTTGGAGTCGGCTTATTTTCAACCCAAGTTAATCGTTTGCGATTGCATTCCTAGTGAGAGATTTTCCTAATATTGGGACAACTTAATTGAGACAATGTTTTGTAGCATAGCTTGCCAAGTCAAGTTCCTTACAACCCAGGTGAAATAGCTCTCTACTTTCCTGAAGAGGAAGATTAGATTACAAAAGTGCACACTTAGGCTACATTTAGCACACTAGATTAGACCGTAAAAGAAATTGTACACAAAATTAGAGGA
The DNA here is from genome assembly GCA_019097785.1 of Fraxinus excelsior. Taxonomy (NCBI): domain Eukaryota; kingdom Viridiplantae; phylum Streptophyta; class Magnoliopsida; order Lamiales; family Oleaceae; genus Fraxinus; species Fraxinus excelsior. The sequence continues at coordinate 9,864,557 of CM032626.1, forward strand.
GATAATACTAGGTAAATAGTACTACGATGGATTAAGCAGAATAGTTTTTTTTTTAAAAATTATATTCAAAAGAATGATAATTTGCACTATCTTTCTTATCTAGCCTAAACCCACCTCCTCATTCCGCTCTATGTTATCCAGTTAGCATAAAAAAATACTGCAAACTACATTCTTTTAAATGAAAAATTAAAAACTACTCTCCATTATTAACTCTAATTTTATATTTAATTCCTTATACGGTCTAATTAAACACTAAATTCCTTGAACAATCTAATTTGGTGTACCAAACACAGCCTTATCATAAGCACTGTTAATTGTTAATCATTTAAGCTTTGGAAAATTTTCCATTTGCCATTTTAGTACATTGCCATTCTTGAATAGGAATACACTATAGTTAAATAACCCACAGATTGATTTATGGTATTCACGTGCATTGAATTTCTCTCTGCAGACTGCTCTTAAAAAATTCTCATGCTCTCATCTCTTTTTGCGTCAGCTAGTTGGTCAATGTAGAGAAGCTTTGTTCAAACCTCAAGCATAGGCCATTGGTGAAGCTCTTAAGTAGGTGTGACTAACAGTGCCCAATCCTTGTCCCATATTAAAAATTGAAAGCATACAGGATAATGAATCATCTTCCTGTGACATCATCTTTTCAGTCACAATCTTTCATATTTTAAATCTTCATCGTGGCCATCACCATGAATTGGTAGGGAAAAAGTCAAAAAATTGAATAAAACTTGCTAATTTCTCAAAGTCATCTGAAAGTAGAAAAAGTAGGGTGAAGAAATACTATGGAGGGTTGATCGTCAAGATAATAGACTTAGATGCAGTATTTAGAAGTGTGTCCTATTATTTATAACTTCCAAAAAAAAATTCTTCAATAAACGAACACTTTGTGAAACACAACTGTGCATATGAGGTGTACTTTATGGGCACCAAAATGCAAATGGGAGTTCAACTAGAACGATTCATAAGAATTATTTCCCAGTAGTTCCTCCAGAATTCTGATTTGTTGAAGGAGCAACAGATACAGAACGAGGGGACAAGTACTGGTTGCATGCAACATTTCATTTTACATGGAAACAGAAAAAGAGAAAGCTTGATCGTGCGGACTATTGGAGAAATAACCTAATGCATAAATCATATATCATATTATTCTGACACTAAGATACCCAACCAAACTTATTTTACTTAGCTGAGATTATTCTCTTAAAATTAGAGTACGCATGCATGGGGAACCTAAATACTCTTCCCACATTTCATACTGAGCCTCCTTTAACTTCAACAGGCTTTTTCCAGTTTGAGTGTTAGATTGAATGTTTTGGCAAAATTCTACCCTTGCAATCAAATTAAAATATTAGAACAAAAGTTAAAAAGGCTGCTTTCACAAAATAAATAAATTATTCTCTCATACAAGGCACAACACCTCTGTTCCACTCTCCAAACCACTATTACAATTTGCAGAGGGCGACCACTATAGAAATACCCGTAATTTTTGTAATTATCTTGCTAATTCACTGCCCTTCTTCTAAAGGTCTATCAAGCACGAAATGAAACCAAAAACCCGGAAGGAGGAGAGATTCAAGTTCAGAAGTCCATCAATCCACTGATTCGCCATCAAAAAAATGAAGGAAGCCAAAATTGGTTCCAACGTAAATAGATGAGATATATTGTTTCTCCAGAAAAAAGATCCTCCACCATATCTGTCGTAGATCATATATCGTTATTGCTCACTTAAAAATCATAAAATATACCTTCTCAAGTTAAACTTGAAAGATACATAAGAATTTCAGACAACCTACCGCCATTTCCACTGAGCTAGAGCAGCCGCAAACTTATAATATGACTGCTTTTCTAACTTATTTCCACCATAATCTTCAAGTGCTGTCAAGTATATGCTCACTTAAAGAGAGAGAGAGGACTGTGGTGTTCAGGCCATATTAGAATAGAAGTTGGTGATAGTCAGGCCGCAGGAAGTGGTTCTAGTAGTGATATCAATATGGAGAAGTTGAAGAAGAAGAGATTGCAGTAGTCATGGGGTGATCTAGTCACTAGGATCTTTTCTGTGGTGTGGCCGTCAAGGAGTAGGTTGTTCAAGAAGAAGCGGGATACACGAGCGAAAAGGTAGGGTGAGAAGGCTGTACTAGGCTTGTCCGAATGAATAAGGTAATGATGCTGAATTAGCGTAGGGAGGTTAGCGATGGTGAGGGTGTCGGATTTTTCCAATGCATTAACAAGGGTCTTTCTCAGAAGAATGTGAGGGTTAAAAGAGTTGATTCCAGTACGCGAACATTATTTTGAAACAATCCAGACATGAAAGGAGGGCTTTTATTTTGTTATGGCCCTCATTAAGCCACAAAACCTAAGAACCTTGAGCTTTTGAAGCCTCCTTGCTAATGGGAAAAGGCAAATTTCATGAGACATACCACTTCTATAATGTCAAACCTTCAAAATCAATTTTAGTGAACAAAAGCAGTCGACACAGACAATTAAGACTAAACTTTTCATATATTACAATGAAAGGCTTTCTGACAGATGATTCACGATCATCAGACAAAGAAGAAAGGTTTGAATTGCAGAAACTCTAGAAGAAAATGAACATGTCGTGTTTTCCGAATTGGGCACATTTTTTGCACACTATTCATATAGTAAAACAAGACAAGTATTCATGTTCCATAATAACTATACAAGTCTCCCCTTGGACTACCCATGTGAAATTTAACTATATATGATGTCTCTTGACTATCTTGTTTTCTGAAAATAAAACTTAACCAAGGTACAGCCAAGGTTTAAAAAGGCGAAACTAAGTATTGAGCCGATTTTTCTTTATGAGGGAAGGCGTAAGCCTAGAAACGAATTGAGGCGTGAGCCTCGAAGCGGATTGAGGTGTAAGCCTCACAGAAAAACAAAAAATCTAAGTAAAAGAATTATAAAATAATACAAAAGTACAAAAAAATCAAAGTTGGAGCATATGGTAAATAGGATATATAGTCATTAGCATATTGAGATATAGTCCACCTAAACAAAGAAGATGTTTAGCAAAAAAAAAAAAAATATTACAGAAGTTAGAAATCATTCCATTTGCAATTGAAAAAAACAAGCAGCTTAAACTAAAAAAAATCTAATAGTCTGCACTATCATCACTATTACTAGCATTGTTAATGGAATCATCATCGAATCTAATTTCCCCATTATCTTCCTCTTCGCTACTCTCAATTTCTACAAAATCATCTTCCTCATTCAACAATTGCAATGTGACCTCATTTTATTGTTTTGTTTGGGCCAAAATGCCTTTTTAAATGGGCTCTTTTCTTTTTTAAGAATGACCCTTTCTGATTTCTTTTCATACAATTGAAAAATCAAATTTTAAATGAGACAAAGCGTGCGCCTCAGATTTAGAGGCGTAAGCCTCATATTTTTAACCTCAAAAATACCGCATCGAGGCATACTACATGAGCCTCACGGTGAGGCGGGCCTCACTACAGCCTTTTTAAACCACATATAGCATTACTATAACTGTATTGATACTATCCATCAATCAAGATTTTACCTTTCTATCAAACTGACTATCATTCAACTTTTATATATACCATCTATCTACAAATCCAACATTTTTCATAGTTCAAAAAGTGTATAGTGACAGAGGCTTACCCACTTGCATCCATAACATCCCTCGAAATCTTCATCTTCTTTGTAGTCCCCTTATACAAATCCTCCAAACTGCACGGCAAGTTCCTCTCAATTGCAGCCGCCTTGCGCGGCATGCCACTCGAACCCCCTTCCCCTCCTGCAGCATTCCTAAATGAAGCAAATATATCATCCCCAAACATACTCCTCGTGAAACCTGATCCCCCGGCCCGTGACCCGCTTCCCATATCCCCCATTCCTCCAAACGGGCTCGAGTACCCGAAGAATTCAGAAAATATGTCATCTGCACTGCGAGGGTTGAAACGGAACATTGTTGGCCCCCCTCCATCCGACCCGCCAGTAAATACACCCGCACCTGGCGGTGGCACCTGCCCCTTTAATCCTTCCTCTCCGTATTGATCATAAACTGCCCTCTTCTGTGGATCACTCAATACCTGCAATAATCCCATAAAAAAAAAAAAATCAATTCTTTAAAAGTAATTCCTCTTTTTTCTTGTGGGTTGTAATAATATGAGCATAATTATGTGTGTAGATAATACTTACGTCGTAGGCTTCTGAGATTTGTTTGAATTTGGCTTCGGCATCTTTCTTGTTGTTAGGGTTTTTGTCGGGGTGCCACTTCATGGCGAGTTTCCGATAGGATTTTTTGAGGTCATCCTCTTTAGCATTGCGGTCCACCTGAAGAATCTTATAATAATCCACACCCATTTTTTCCTTCTTGCTTTCAAAATCTCTCCGTTTTCTTGTTTACCGATTCTGAGGGTCTTTCAGTTCTCTCATATCCTGTTTTTGACTGTTTTCCACGGAAGTTAAAATTACTGTTTATGGGGCCGACAAATCGACATCATTCTTTGAAGTTTTCGAATTTGATATTGCCCCGTTTGGTCTTATTATTATCTAATTAAAATAAAAATATATTTATTATCCTTCATATTAATATTTAAATTCAAATTTTCTATCTTTTGTGTGGACCTAATAAAGGCTATATTTTGAATAGGGAAAAATTTATATTTAAGGTGTTTTCTTTACCTCAATTCAAAAATAAGGTAAATAGTTTGAAAATTCAAAAATCAGGTATAAATTTAATTAATTAAAAATATTTATTAAATAATGATAATAAAGTCACAGTTTGTGATTAATGGTCACAGATTCATAATTATAAGTTACAGATTTATTTAATGGTCACATATCGTCAAATTTGATTATTTGAGGTCACATATCAAAATTTTTTTACGTCACATATTATTTCGAGGTCACAGATTTTAAATTAATTGGTCACATATTAATTTTGAGTCACGGATTATTAAATTTTTAGGTCACAATTGATTGATTGGTCACAGATATTACCAAACATTTGGTCACAGATCACCAAACATTTGGTCACAGACTAAATACACTACTACAAATACTTGGTCACAAGTCACAGATAGACCAACACAAACTAACCAATCACAAAACACGGACGAAAACTGAACCGCGACGCCGCCACCACCAACAATAAATCTGCCACCAACAACAACAAATATAAACATCCAACCACCACACAGGTCCGCCAACAAAAAACCGCCGCCGCCGCCGGAAGCAGCAGCGGCAGCAGCTTGCTGCCGCTGCCGGTGCTCGCAGCAGCGGCCGCTGCTGCTGCCGGCAGAAAGGAGGGGGGAGAGGGAGGACGCAGAGAAGGGAAGAGAGGAGAGGGGGAGAGAGAGAGAAGAGGGGTAGGGTAAAAAATTAAGGTTAGGATGTTTATATATTACTTGATTTTTGAAAAATAAAGTTTGGCCCCTGATTTTTGAATTGGTGTAAATTTTACACCTGATTTTTGTAATTATGCCTTTTGAATACTCATTCTACAATAATTTGGTTCAAACAGGCCTACCCAATTTTTGTTTTTGAATTGAATTTTCCTTATTAAGTAGTCCTATTATCTCTTTCTTCCCTTTTTTTTCCCTTGGGATTCTAAATTTATTTTGGACATGTTTTGAGTCCTGATTTTAGTATAACATGTATTTTAAAATTGATGGAAAAGGCGTAATTAAAAAATAAGAGTTTGCTAGTTGAAAAAAAATACAATTTGAAAAAAAAAAACGAGAACATAAGATTTATAAAAATTAATATGGTTTTATATGAGTTATTAGCACAAAATGTCCCTATAGATTTAATTGACCAAGAAACATATATTGATCAAGAACAATAATTGAAAATTTTAAACATGCAAAAGAGAAATTAGTAAAATCAAGAAATATTTCTCTCTCTTTTCCTCTTGAATGTTTTAATTTGATGGATTTTTATTTACGTTTATAGGTAGATAGAGGCAGTTTCATGGGTCATAAAAAATTATTCACTTTCCATCAAAGTGGATAGTTATAAAACCTTCACTTCTTGATGAGCCAATATGATTTTAGCAATAATAAACCACTTTAATTAATTTATTAATAATATTACTTGGGTTATATTAATTGATCTTACATTCTTCCACTTGTCTCATAATATTACATCGTTACATGGTTTATAACATAATGCGCATATGAAAAGGTAAAATCTCTCGTACACTAGTCACTTAATATATCATCTTTAAGTAAAGACTAATAAGAGTCATGACGATTTTACACTTTCATTTCGACACAATTCCTTTCATGTACTACAATAATAGTCCCCACCTAATATAACACGTAATGAGAAGTTTGATAATTGTATTACAATAATGTCTTTGAAAGGTTGTCCTTGTCAGCATTCATATAATCCATTCATGTACATATATCAACTATTATGACATGAATGATATTTTCTTGAACAGTGGCCTCAAAGCATGCCACAAATTCAACTTCTATAGTTAATGCAACAATGACCAATTGCTTCGCACTTTTTCGTGATATAGTCCCTTCAGTCAAGAAGACAAATAGTCAAATGTGGAGTTTCTAGTATCCACACAATGAACAAAGTCTGAATCCGAAAATCCGAAAATCTCCAAGTTATAGGATCTCCTATAAGTGAGCATGTAGTCTTTCGTTCCTTGCAAGCATCTCAACACTATATTTGCAGCTTTTCAACGATCGAGTCTTGAGTTACTTTGATACATGCCCAACATTCTGACAACAAAATTGATGTCGGCCTGATGTAAGTCTAAGTATACATTAAGCTTTCCACAAGAGATGCATAAGGAATAGCCGCCATTTGTTTACGTTCTTATTCGTTCTTAGGATATTGTATGAGACTACATTTATCTCCTTTTTGAATTGGAACAACAATCGCGGAACAATTTTTCATCTTAAATCTCTCTAAAACTTTATTAATGTATGTTTTCTGAGACTATCCTAACAATCCTTGTGACCTATCTCGAAATATTTCAATTACAATCACATAGGCTACCTCTCCCATATCTTTCATTTCAAAGTTTTTAGAGAGAAATTCTTAATCTTGTGTAATAGACTAAGATCGTTGGTAACTAGCAAGATGTCATCAACACACTGAATAAAAAATATAAACTTGCTCCCACTAACTTTTAGATATATACATCGTTCAACGATGTTTTCTTTAAATCCAAAAGAAATAATGGTATCACTGAAGTTAAGATACCGTGACGAGAAGCTTGTTTAAGTCCGTATATTGATTTCTTTACTTTACACACCACGGGTTCCTTTCCTTTAACTGAAAAACTTTCAAGTTGATCAATATAAACTTTTTCATCTAAATTTCCACTTAGAAAAACAATTTTCATATCCATTTGATATATATTTAAGTCATAATAGGCTACTAAAGCTAATATAATTCTAAGCGAATCATTCTTGGAGACTAGAGAAAATGTCTCCTTATATCAATGTCGTATTTCTAAGTAAAATGTTTAGCAACAAGTCTAATGTTATATCATTTGATACCATTAGAGTTGCACTTGGTCTTAAAGATCCATTTGTACCCAACTCTTTTACATGATTTAGGTAATTCGACGAGACTCCAGAATTCATTATACTACATAAATTTCAACTCATATTTCATAGCATCTAGCCATTTATCAGAATTAGCACTCTCAATTGCATGTGAAAATGAAACTGGATCATCATCAACAATTCCAAAATCAAATTCAAACTCTTGCAAGTAAACAACATAATCAATAGAAATAGCATGTCTACGTTATCTTTGTGACCTTCTTAATTTTATTTCTTATGGTTCATTTAATGCATGTTCATTAGCAACAACTTTATTGTGATATGTTTGATAATTTATTTGTTGTTCTGGCAAATTATCGTACAGTTCAACAATTCGAGAAACAAAAACTTAGAAGAAGTTGATTATAGAGAAACAAAGTTGATCATAGAGAAACTTGACTCTAACTTCTTGTATTTCCACATTTCGTTGTTCCAAACTCCCACTAATTTCACAATTCTCAATGAATCTAGCATTTTCTGTTTCAACAATTCTAGTACTATGGTTATGACCCTTTCGATTTTTCTGGATAATCAATGAAAAATTCACTAATTGTTCTTGAGTCCAGTTTCATTTCATGTGGTTTAAAAATTCTTGCTTCTGCCTAGCAACCCCAAACATGTATGTACCTTTAACTGGGTTTCCTTCTCATCCACAGCTCAAAACGAGTCTTTGGAACTGCCTTACTAGGAACTCTATTTTGGAAAATACACGACAGTCTTTAATGCAAACATTCACAAAGAAATTGGTAAAGAATAATTGCTTAACATACGCCTAACCATTTCTATTAGAGTACGATTAAGCCTTCAGCTATACTATTTTGTTATGGTGTGTCAGCATAGTGTATTGAGAAAATATGCCATGCCTTTCAAGGAATTTAGCAAATGGACCAAGGTGTTGTCCGATTTCATCATACCTTCCATTCTATTCACCACATCTACCAGATCTAATGATTTTCACCTTTCTGTTCTGTCTAATTACCATTCAACTTAATTGACAAGGATCTCTAAAGCATTTACATCTTGAGACTTTTCATGTAGTAGATAGACATAACCATAATGTGAAAAATCATTAATAAGGGTGATAAAATATTTTTTTTCCACCAGAGGATGGAACATCAAATGGCCCACATATATCAGTGTGTATTATTTCATGAAGTTGTGTGCTTTTTGTGGCTCATTTGTTTGTGTGTTTTGGTTTGTTTACACTTAATACAATCCATACAGGTTTCGAGATAACTAAAATTCAAGTCAGGAAGGATTTCATTCTTTACTAATCTTTCTATCTTTTCCTTGGATATGTAACTGAAACATTTGAGCACATTGAACAGTGGTAAGGATGAAGCATGCGAATGCAGATAAACGAGAATAGGTACTACAAGTTATAAAATGTTCTAACATTAATGCTTTGAGTTTTGACTTAAATACTTATTTTCAGATTTGGATAACATTAAATGTATATCATAGTTCTTCTTTGGATGATACTAAGTTATACCAATCATAATAAACATAATGATGCTAGTTTAATTTCACTTAATTGGTAATTAAATACACTCTAATCAAACATGTCTATTATCTTTGGCTAACCGAACACATAACTAACTATATCAATTAACCAAGATCATGTTCAAGATTAATAAAATTAATTGATCAACCTTTGGACGATCCATAAGAATTTTATAATTTATGAACGTCAATATACTATTGACAATAATAATTCGAAAATCATTTTTATTTATAAGTATCAAACTATCAAGAGTAAACAACAAATCAATTATTTATTTTAGTATTCACAATACCATAATATTTGGTCACTTTGGTGACTAACAAACAACATTAATTACATAAATAAATAAATTATTTATCACTTAATGTTTATTTACAGATTTACATATTCTTGTTGCGCCGCAAAATACACAAAAAATTAATTAATGGAAATGATGGTCAAGCATAACACAATTATGTATTCATATATTTAGCCCAGCTAACTGTAACAATAAATTTGGCACTCAAAACACAATAATTGTAACTGAAAATGATTGAATGGAGTAGATTTTTCAACAAAACATCATTACTCCTATTAGAAAAATAGTATTTGGGCTTGATTTCATGTTTCAACAAAAAAAAAAAATGACCTAATTTCGAAAACAATTAATAGCATTGGATGGAACCGTAATTGAAGTCAAATGAATTCTGTTCCATAAATCGATAACAAAAATTAAGGATAAGGGAAAAAAAATTAATAAACTTTAAAAAGAAAATCAAGAATCATTTAACATTGGCTCTGATACCACATGTAAGCAATTAATTAACCTTAATACCAAAGTCTTTAAAATTCATGATTTTTACATATAAATTTAATTGAACAAGAAACATACATTGATCCATAGTAATAATTGAAATACTTAAATATATTAAAGAGAAACTAATTAAAATATCGTTCTCTCTTTTAATAAAATGATGAAAATTACATTGAGAAATTTGTATTGTAAAAATAATAAATGTTAATGAAATAATTGGATTTTTTTTAAAATGTTAGTTATACGTCTTTTTAAAGACTCACGTTTAACGCATTTTTAACTATTTTCGATATATATTTGAACTATTCAATATGTCCATAATGTAGTTCTTGAAATAGATTTTGAAATGATATAAGCAATTTGTAGATTCGATTAGCTTACGATTATCAGAGAATTTTTAAAATTAATATATTTGAAATTCAAATTTATTTTGATTGTCCATGTTTAGTGGAGATTAAAATCAAAATTTTAGTAAATTTTGATAAAAATTAAACAGTTATGAATTCCATGAAATACGTTATTAAAATTAATTGTTAACTTTAATTTAGATTAAAATTAAAATTTCAATCGATACCAAACATGATTTTTAAGAAAAAAAAAAAAAAACTCAAAAGTCAGGACCCCTGGGTCCGCCCATGGTGGTTACTAGAATTAGGTTTTGCATTTTGGGGTTTTCATCTTGATTTATGGGTTCACGAAGGAGACGATGGTGGTGGTGGGAGAGAAAGGGAAAAAGTGAATTTTATTTATTTTTAAGTTTGATTTTTAATTATTTATTTGTGACTCATTTGTAAATTTTTGAAAGTCTTGGGACCATTGTTGTTATTAGTTCCTTGGGTTTATTTTTCTTCTCCATTGAAATAAGAGGGTATATTTGTTATTTCATATAGGAATGTTTTGTGCTATTTTCAAAAGGTACGAAGTTTTTGACGGTTTGCTCAATAGATAGAAGACATTGTGTTGTTTAGCCATATAATGAATGTAAAAAGGTTGGATAACTTACCTCTGTTTGAGCTTTATTATAATTAGTTTTTGAGAAAAATATATTTTGTAATAGTGATTTTTCTAAGAATATATGATTAAAAAAGAAGTAAAAGTTTTGAATTTACATGTAATATTATTTTATTAAAAAATGTGTGGTTTAAAAATAGAGATAGAAAGATGTATTTTGAAATTAATGGAGCCCAAATAGGAACTTAATTTTTTCTCACTTTCAAGTAAAGAAAAAAATGGTTTACTTTCTATTGAATCAACTCATATCTTGCTGTCATAATAAGTAACTTATTTCCATTTTTTATAGTTTTATTAACAACAAACTAAGCCTTACTTGGAGCTTTCCATCTATAGATTCAAAGGACTTAAAGGAAATGGTAAAAATTGAGGAACAAATAAACAGCAGTTCAGAACCTTGATATTTGAAGTTACAAAACATTCATAAATGGGTATGCAATGATAGTAACAAGCCAAACAAAATTATAGATGAACTAATGCGCATAAAATGTTGATCAATAAAATTATAGATGAACTCGAAAACTTTAGTAACCTTCAAAATTTCAATTAATAGATCAATTGTCCAATGGCTGGTTGAATTCATGTCTTGTTTAAATTTCTTTGCAGGTAGAAAAAAAAAATTGTTATTGTGCAAAAAGTTGTTTCGAGCTTGATGTTATTTTCGCTTACAATGTGGATGAATGATGACAATAAACTTGTTGCTTCTCATTTTACTTTAGTTTGCCAGATCGCATTCCCTTGATACATACAATGGAAGATCGTTCTTGCATCTGGAATTGGTTTACACTTGTGCATGTGTTGTACGTTTGACGTACATTATAATAATGAACAAGATTTTAACTTTTTTATATTTTTTCTTGGATTAATTCTCTAAATGATCACCGAGTTTTTCTTAAAGTTTCGATGGGGTCACTTAACTTTGAAAATTAATAATCCACCATTGCGTGAACGGCGCTTGCAAAATTGGAAGGATTTCATGACATCTCTAACAGTATGGCTTATGTGGCACGCATTTGAAAAATATAAATTAGATTTTTTTTTTTTTTATATAAATCATGCTATATTTAGTTATAAACTATAATAATCCAGCTCATAAAAATTGTGAAATTCAGATTTCGAAAAGATCTACATTTGAATAAAACCATGAATTCAACAATCATTAAAAAAATACCTAATTATGCATGGGACGATTTGTGAATGAAAAATGTCACATTCATATAGACTCATGCTCAACGTCATTAAATCCTTTCAATTATTCAAGCATCATTTATGTAGTGACAAATGTGGGTACCAATTTTCTGTTGGAAAATATATTATTTGGCAAATGAATTTTCACTTGTATATGTGAAATTAATTCCACATTGATTGAAAGTAGGGATTTGAAGAGGAGATTTAAAAGGGATTAACAATCTCACATTGGTTAGAAATGAAAAAGTGGGAATATATGAGGACTATAAATAGTACCATCCCACATTGAAAAAAAAAAAAGAAAGTGGCAAGTGGGAAAACTTAAATAGTTATCTCACATAGGATAAGAATAAGTTTTTGGACCAATTTATATATGGTTAACAATTTGTAAGGTGTAACCATTGTTGCATAGAGACTCCTCCGTGGCCTACGCGCCCGCAGGGGGGGTGCAAATCTTGGACCGACTTGGCCTTCGAGCCTTGAACTTGTGTGCGGGCGCGACCCGCGTACACGAATGTCGGACCGAATAAGTCAAAAATTGGTCACCAAGTGCAGCCACGTTTTGAAAATTTTCTTTTACGTTTTTCCATTTAAAACCTAACTTGAAAACTGTTTTCATTTATTTTGTAACTCCAAAACGTGAGAATTCAAATGGCAGAGTTATGGCTGGAGTTATGACTGCATTAAGAGGCAAAGGCTCCTCCTTGCCTATATATACTGAACAATCTCTTCAGTTCAGACACACCACAACAGCACGAAATCTTGCTGCTTCCTGTTCAAATTCTTGTCGTCTTACAGTCACTTGGTGATTCCGTTCCGGTACACTCGTTCAATTCGGCTGTACAAACTGCAGTTCACGCCGCTATATCCTGGGAAGCAAGCGCTCGCATTACTTCGGTGAGGGGGCGAATATTGATTTAAGAACACTGTGTTGGACATAGGCCCCGGCTTCAAAGACGCCAATTTTATCTTCTGTCAACTGCAATATTTTCTTTTATGTCCACTGCAATTTGTTTGTTATTTCTTCTAATTCAGTTAACTGTTCAAAGTTTACCTACATTTTCAAAGTTAAGTGACTAATGGAGACAATTTTTAAGTTTAATGATCATTTACGGAATTAACCCATCTTTTATTTTTACCGTACGCAAACTCTCAATTCGTTTCTTTAATATGCCAGTTATGTTTGCTTAGTGCTAGTTTTGTAATGATTTGCTGCACCGAATGGCGCAGTCATGTGAAATCTCAAAATGAACGTTTCCAAGAGCGGATTAACGATATGCTGATTTTGTCCGTCTTTGACATTTCTAATACTCTCTTACATTCTCTACATTAATTTCGATATCAGAGTTCTCCTACTCAAGCTTTTCTTTAAATTTTTTTTAAATAACGCAAAAAAAAATTGATCATGGACGAAAATCCCAACTCAAGAAAAAGACCTTCGGACAAAGTTGTCAGTAAACGATCTACTAAAAAAATTAATTTATAATTAGTCCAAACACTGTCAACCCTTAGTTGACCGTAACCACTAAACTTGTAAACCACCAAGGAACTCATTTGTTGTGCATGTCCGCACTTCTCAGAACTCCGAGCTACTTTTCTCTCCGAGTAGATCAACAAGAACGAACATCTTCCCTGATCGCCGGAATTCCAAGCTCATCTTTCCAAAACTCCAGAACTCTAAAAACTAATTGGCGAATGTAGGATTTTGTTTTAATGTCCGATTAATTGATCTTTTTTTTTTTTTTTTTTATCTGTAAGCCGATGAAAGAGATATTAGAATATATATTTAACTTTCAAAGAACAAACGCTCGACGTACAACCAAGCTCTATTATTCTATTAATTATGGATCAATATATGGGATGAACAGTTCACAATTTAATCTTGTGTTGGATTTAAGAAGCAATTAATGAGTGTTTAGATCTTCAATAATGTGATCTCTAAAATATAATGATTTAACACAATTTGGAACGATCTATGGTTGTATATTTATAATAGGTCCTCTTTGGTTGTAATGGGATTGAAAATCAGTATTAAAATCAAAACAGGATTATGATTGAATAATATCGCTGCTTGAGCGCCAGAAGGCTCCAAGCAAGTGGCAGCCAGCCGCTCGAATGGTGGGTCGGTGCTGAGTTCGTTTTTTGCTCTCCTTCTTGAAATTTGAATCTCGATATTCTTCTTATATTTCTTTGACTTATTTTTTTGGACTCTATCAACCCCAAACTATTTTTATAATAACTAAGAGCTCGTTTGAGCCACATTATTTTTTCTTAAGAATGTATTTTGAAATAGTAGATTGATGAATCATGTGTGGTTGAAAAATAAGAAAAAGTTCGGGATTTGCGTGTAATATTATTTTATTGAATAATACGTGATTGAAAAGAAGAGAGAAAAATGTATTTTCAAAATAACGAGGATCAAACGAGGGCTAAGATTCAATGATTCTTAGTTTGATTTTGATTACAACTCTATTAAATCCTAATACAATTAAATTAGAACATGATTTTGACTAGAAAAATTGTCAATTATAATTATGAAAATTGTAAATTAGAACAAATCTCGAATTTATTATTATGCTAATCATTTATTGTATCACGTTTAAAAGCTAGTAATTTCGTATGAGAATTTTCGTATTTCAAGCAAGTAGTTGCACATCTCCTTAAGGCTGCTGCCGTATAACTTATTTTTATATATGATCATATTCGAGCAATTATGTGTTACGACGTCATTATCATGCCAACTAATTCTTATCTAATATCATAATTAATAAACGGGAACAGCCAAAATTAATTTATTTTCCTTCATTATGTATATATTAGTTGATCAATTAGTTAGTTAATTAAAACTTTTTTTTTCCCCTAATTTACTTATCCTTGATCATTATGCACAAGATAACCGCAATTAGTGTTGATCAAAATATTAAGTTATTTCCTTAATTTTATGCAATCTGGTGGCATCACCAACCACATGTAAAAAATGATATTTTTCGAGAAAAATAAAGCCAATTAAACATATTTTGATTTTCTTTTCAATTCTCTATAATACGACAGCTATAGACGCCGTTTCTATTTCTCTTGTTTCAAAAGACATGGGGCCATTTTGTTTTACTTCATTCCATAAGGAAGTTACGTACGCATACGGACTGACTTAATTAATAATTAATTGGGCATTATCTTATCCATAAAAAAATCATAATCATCATCATCATTTACAGTAATTGTAGATTAATCAGTGACAATAATTATTAATAATTAATCTCTTTAGTTTGATAATGAAGACCCCATTCCATAAACACCCAGATTTATGCGTAAAGTAGACGCATTGAAAGATTATTGTCAGATGATTAATTTTATAACCTTAAAAGACGAAAATCGCTTAAAATAATTGTCTATAAGTATACTCCAAATGAGGAAAGATGTTCCTATATATATATACACACACACGTTACAGAACTAATCATTTAAATTACGACACTTCAAATATCGAACCACTTAAATTATGATACCTAAACATCTAAGGTGGTAAGAGAGAAATATAGTAGGTGTGTGCTCATGTTTGGTAGGTTTAATTCGAGTCGAAATCATCAATTAATTTTAATCACATATTTCATGTGACTCACAACTTTTAATTTAATCACGTATTTCATTAACTTTTAACAAAATCTATTAAAAATTAATTTCAATCTCCACCAAACATGACATACTTACATTTATGACTCTTACGGAAGCTTCACTCATTACCTCATTTAATTATTATTATTATAGCTGAAAAGTTACCAGTAAAAAGTCTTAATCTCGAACATAACATTTCACAGAAAAGCTTGACTTTTCATCAATAAATTTATTACATTAAACATTAATCTTCTTAATCTAGTCCTAATTACGTTATTGTTTCTCTCTTTTCACATCATAATTATTTGTTGGATTGCAATTGTTTACAATATATTTCTAATTGCTTCGTCGTGCAATCAATAGGTTAATTAGCGTGCATCTAAAGCTAAGAACAAAATATTGAGCAACAAGTCACGCTAATCGTTGTATAATATGCTAAGGGTGAGACGGATTATGTTTAAATACAAACATAAGAATTAATTTATAAAAATTTAAATTATCCATCCTAATAAAGATGAGAAGAGAAAACATATCTTGCACCTCACGTTTCAATAGGGTAACAATTGAATTGAATACGAGTTAATATTGTAAAGAGTCGGAAAAGTTCCACAAGTCATCCGTCAATCTCCTTCCTCAACTATTAAAAGAGCCTTGTTTTGCATTAGAAAAGAGCAGAAACTGAAGCGTGTTGTCCAAGTAAAAACTGACGAGTGAGCAGTGGTTGTGAGGTGTGATCCCACCACCTACCCCATCCTACCCTACTTAACCCAATCAACAAAAGAACCTAACTTCACAGAATTTCAAGCAAAACTCTTCATTGTCGGTTTAGGTCCCATTCTTTGATTTCTTTATTTTCTTTTGTACATGAAATAAGTTGAAGAATTTTTTTTTTTCTGGGGTTTGTTTATTTATTGTTGTATATGGAGGACGCATAGTATCTGGGAATTTAAAGGGCTTTGTTAGAAGTTTTATTGATTAATTTGGTGTTGAGATGATGTGATTACTGTAAAAATAGGAAAATATTCAGTAATTGAATGGGAAGAAGAGTACTGGAAAACGGCCCATGAGGAAGTCTTTTAAAGATTCTCTCAAAGCACTTGAAGCTGATATTCACCATGCAAATACCCTGTATGTTTTGTCTATTCAAACTCCTTTTGTCTCCATGTGTATGTGATTCGTATTATTATTGCTCTCGGGATTATGGTTTCATAATCCAAAGAAGTTTTCATATTATTCATAATAATAGGATTAAACTGTGCAAAAATATGATTTGTTTATTGCAGATTTTGTCATCTGCATATGATGTTGTAAATTGTAATTGCAGGCTTAAAATCTGAATTGATAAGGTGAAATTGAAGCTATAACTCCTTGCTATCATTGTTCTGTTCTGTTCTGTGATAGTATTCTTCTGAGATGCAGGGCTTCTGAATATCCAAGGGAATACGATGGCGCGTGCCTTCAGATGAGACTATCGTATAGTCCCTGCGCCCACATTTTCCTATTCCTTGTTCAATGGACTGATTGTCACCTAGCCGGTGTACTTGGGATGATTAGGATTCTTATATACAAGGTCATTTTTCTTTTTCTCTTCTTGTGCATATTGTATAATTTTAGTTCATTGTGTTCGATGAAGAATTGACGAGGGGATGGGAATTGCAGGCATACGAGGATGGTAAAACCACCATGTCTGTCCATGAACGAAAAGCTAATATAAGGGAGTTTTATGGTGAGTATATATGTCTAATCCATTGTGTGAAAGCTATCAAAGTATAATAGGCGCATAGATTAAATTTAGTCCTTGTGGTAGAAATGTCTTGTTTGGTAAGGTGTGCTCGTACAAGTTAAAAATCTTGTTCATTATATCGTTGAATCCTAGTACTACATACCAAACACGACCTTATAGTTTCTTTTTTTGGGATGAATGGATTTAGTAATTTGGATTCTTACGGACCACCACGACTGACTTTGATCAGGTGTGATATTCCCTTCTTTACTGCAACTTGAAAAAGGAATAACAGACATAGAAGATAGGAAACAGAGAGAAATCTGCGCTTCCAAATACCGAAGGAGAGACGAGATGGACAAGGGTAAGTTATCCGAAACTGAAATAGAGAGAGAAGAAGAATGTGGAATTTGTATGGAAATGAATACTAAGGTTGTCCTTCCCAGTTGCACTCATTCATTGTGTGTGAAGTGTTATACAGATTGGTAAGTATACTGAAACTAATTGTCTCTATCTTCACTAAAATTGTTGGTTATAACAGCAAAGCACGTTAAATTGATGTTGTTATTGTGGTTGCTTTAGGCATGCTCGATCTCGGTCGTGCCCTTTCTGTCGGGATAATCTCGAAAGAGTAAATTTCGACGAGCTTTGGATCTACCCTAGTAGTTCAGATATTGTAGATTTATCGACAATTGCACGGGAAAATCTGAAGAGGCTTTTAATGTACATCAAGAAATTGCCTCTTATTGTTCCAGATCGAACAATAGTTTCTTACGACCCTAATTTCCGATGAGGCATTGAAAGAACTGGACTGTGTTTTGTGCATAGGATTCATTTGACTGTATATGTGATCAGTTCAGTTTGTCCACTTTTCTTGTATGTATTGGCAATTGTAAGCGTGGACTTATTTATGTTACTTCAATTACAATTGATTCATTCTTGTTAATTTTTACTCGCTTTGAGGGTCATTAGTCTCAGAAAGCAAAGAGAAAATGTGTACAACTGAGATCAATAGGTAGGGAACTTCTATTTGTGCCCAGACTTAATTTGTATACATCCATTGAAGCTTGATTTAAAAAGGGATAAAAAGGGTGGGGGTGGGAATTGCCTGTTCCCTGGTTAAACTTTTTTCTCCTCATGTTATACTCATTGCAGTTCATATTTTCTTTGGTCCATGGTGGAATTTATGAAGACAGTCAATCAAAAGGGTAGTAAGACCTTGCCGGGTACATAAAGATTCAAGCTTCGGCAGCTGAAATCTGGTCAATACTGAAAAATATCAAAATTTTGAATGATATCTTGTTCAACTTCAAGAGAAGCCAAAATCAACACTAAGATATAAACAAGTTTCAAAAATGTCTAAAATCGAGTAAATAGTTCTAGAGGCTGAGAAATTGCTTATCGACACTAGAAATCTTGCCTTATATTTTGGAGAGAAAATGCATCATGGATTCTACCTATGACTAACAAATCAATGGTTCATTAATAACTAATGTGTACGATATATAAGTCCTCCAAATTTGTTGTGCAGTAAAAGCAGTCTAAACAAACAAGCCGACACAGTATTGGGTGATTTGGCATGATAGTTTGACATACATAATACATAATACATATTACATAATATACGTACTGCGGCTGATCCATTTAAGACTCCAAACTTGAGCTAAAAGTACATACATAGATATCAAGTATCAACGCCATGGATCATACAAAAAAAGGCCCCAGGTTCGACTCCCAACCTCAATCATCATCGCTGTCATCCTCTTCTTCCTCCTCATCCTCCTCCCCGCTGTCATCCTCTTCCTCCTGCACAAACACAACCATCCAGATTTAGCTCCTGTTTAGTTCAGCTTAAATAGTACATTAAAAAATCTAAATAAAAGTCAATGTAATCATAGATTCCAAGGGATTCACAACTTTTCAACCACAATTTTCATCAAATTTTATTAAAATCTGATTTTTATCTAAACCAAATAGGGGCTTAGTCAACTGACAATAGGAATTTCGGCAAAAACTTCAAAGCAAGAATTTCTCCTTACATTGACACCTGTCATAGTTAAGATAAAAAGCCCAAAGTTAAGGAAACTAGGCTACTTCCTAAAATGGAGAACTCTCGACAAAGTTTCCTACTTGTTAAAAATGAGTGTAAAGGTTAAAGTCATCTTATCGGACATTAAGTTTTTGAAGTTACTAAAAGCATCTGCATCGAAAAACTAATGCTTCTGCTGGCTTTGAGCCTGTTCAAATGCAATCTTCCTATCTAAGCCATTTCTACATCATATTATCATCCTCTATTCTTCCCAGCCAAATGAAACAGAATACAACATATAGCTAAGAAGTTACATGCTGTCCACTATATACCTGCACACTCTCATCATCTTCATCATGAACTTCAGATTTCGATCTGTCAGATTCTTCACTGCCTTCATCAGCAGAGCTCTCCTGCCAATTAAATGCAAGATAATAAGGGATACCACCAATAAGAAGACCAAAAAGCAGTGTTGAACTGAAGATAACATAATATACTGGAGAAATCTGCATCCGGCAGTAATTAGATGGGGCATTTACCTGCTTCTTGTTGTATGCATCCATAAGTCTACCGTACTCGGCCTTTTTTTTCGCAGCTTTAGCTTCATATGGTGCTTTTTCCTGCCAACAAGGAATAACATGGGATATAAATCATAATATAAAAACACCTCTTAACCATAATCGAGGTATCAACATAAATTCATAGTCCCACAGAAAAACGCAAGTCTAATTCGCCCTTGCTGAAGAAGTAACTGACAAAATAATAGCTGATTAATTAGGGTAGTCTGGCAAGGTTTTTATAAAAAAAGGTGTTTATGAACTGGGGTAAATGAGTGGTGAAGTGGGTAGTACTTGTGAATTCTGCGAAATGTATAGATAAAAAGTGCTTTGATGAAAAGAATTTTTTGACCAAGGTATCTATAAACACCTAGAAACAGGTATCTGAACACACTCTTAAGGTCATAATTCATATGCTAAGTTCTTCAAACCCAGTAAAAATAATTTGTCTGCAGTCAAAGCATACAGAAATAGAAGGGATTCAAACACTTACAGCTGCATTCATGGATTTCCACTTTTCTCCACCAGCTTTCCCGACCTTCAGTTGCAGATACCCAAAAAATGTAATTTTTATTTTCCAAAACCGTAATCATAAATAGGGCATATGAAAAAGTTACAGAGAGCACATACAGCTGAAATGCCCTTGAGATCAGGATTTTCCTTCTTAAAAGTTTTCCTGAACTCCTCGCTACAATAAAAAGCATAACATAACTCAGACCAAGCTACAAACTATACAAGTATAACTCAACAGTTAACTCACAAGACCAGAAACTGGAGAACAGTAATTAGTACAGGAAGATAAAGAAGGAACTCGGGGGCCACTTGGGTTTGTTTGGGTCTTGCTTAGCTGCCTTCCCCTTCATAGCTGGCTTTTTATCTGCCTTGACCGCTGCCCCTCTCTTCCCCAACTTCCTAACAACAAAAAAATGCACATAATCCATCACCATGAAGTTATTGCAATTGCAATATCCAGCCATGAAATGCAAAATTATAATTAGCCACGATCAAAACTTGCTCACTCAACATCTAATCTTGACAACATAAGGTAAAACAGAGAATTCAGAAAATATATAGTTGATACATTGGTAACGCGAAGTTTAACTCAAAAAATTTCGACCTATCATCAACAGGCTTCAATACTTCTTTTGTTTCCTTTCTCTCAGTCCCTTTGCCCCTGCTGCCAGTATTCATTGATTCCAGTACCTATACAATGGCAAATACTCGCATTAAAATAGCCATTTCACTACATATTGACAAGGCAATTACAACACAATACAAATTACATGCATGAAATTTCGTTGTCATATAGAACTATGCTTATATTTATGAAATCTGGGAATGGTGTTTATGTAACAGCATGCTGTGCTAATGAATAAAAATTTAGAAAAATGACAGATAATAAAAAAAATGAGGAAATTGCACTAGATGTCACTTTTTGGCTTTGCATTTACAAAAAAGTCACTTTTTCGAAGTCTTTGCAAAATTGTCATTTTCGGACATTTTTGTCCCTCTAGATAATTTAAATACCTAACACGTCCTTCATTAAATGAGATTTGACTAAATGAAAAATTGTACAAAAACTGTGTAAATGTTAGGGAATAAGCTGTCATTTTAAAAAGGCAAAAGAAGTGAAAATGAAAATGGAAAAACATAAGTCAATGAAAAAGTCAATAATGTCGGCTTCAAATTATTTCCCCAAATAATTCCGAGCACTCTTTACTCTACGTCTCCGGCCAACATCTCGCCGACCAACCAAACAAAACCTCTGATCAGTCATTTTAAGCTTATTTCTTGATTTTCAAATACCATTTTAGTGCCTACTCTTGTCCCAATGTCAATGGTTTAAAAGCAAAACCCTTCTTATTTCATTTTATGAAACTTATATGAACATTCTCTCACTAAAATCTTGAAGAAGAAATTGATAGAGGAGAGCACATTCAGGGTAAAATTTATGTTCTTTTTGTGGGTTTATGGCATTTTTATTTTTAAAATTTTATTAAAAATTCTTATTTTTCCCTTCATGGGTTTTTCTTCCCCTGTTATCCCTTCATCATACGCTAAATGAGGAAGACAAAGAGTTGCCAAGACTCTTTGATGGGCTGGCTCGAATTTGCATTGGAAAACAAGGTTGGGCAGAACATGATTGCCAAGGGATGATTCCTTATTAGTATACAAACTAAAATCGATGACATGATTCGTTAATATTGCAAATGTTGTTTTGAACTAAATGGATTGGGCATCACCCCCCAAGGTCCGTGCGCGAATGACCAGGAGGGTCTATTGCCTAGTAAGAAGCAGGATGTGGTATGTGAAGTATGAGGAATTCAAAAATTTTAAAACTCTAATCTTGTTGTCTAGTATACACACTAGAAATCGATGACATGATTTGTTAATATTGCAAATGTTGTTTTGAACTAGATGGATGAGACATCGACCCCCAAGGTCCGTGCCCGAATGACCAAGAGGGTCTGTTGCCTAGTGAGAAGCAGGATGTGAATGGTACGTATGTGAACTATGAGGAATTCAAAAATTTTAGGACTCTAATCTTGTTGTCTAGTATACAAACTATAAATCGATGACATGTTTGTTAAGGTTGCAAGTGTTCTTTTGAACAAGATGCAGGAGACATCGAGCCCAAAGTGTCGTGCCCAAAGAACGAGGAAGTTCCCTCAGGTTGTTACGTCATGGAGGCGGATGGTAAGTTTCGTATTGGAGAAGTTATACTAAGTTGAATTTTGTTTATATACTGTAATAATGTTTAGTTGAATACTAATGTTGAATACCTTCTCATGATTTAAATGCAAATGGTACAACAACGTTGGGTGATACCATGGAGGAAACTACGCTACTTACTTCTAATGCCATGGTCCAACCTAAAGCTAAGTTCCCAAAGAAGGATTTACAATATTGATTTTAGGTAGCCGAGCAGATAATTTGATGTTGGTAGGCTATGTTATAATAGTATTTCGCCTTTTGCAGATAACTAATTCAGCCCATACTACTTTTGCGTAGACGATGTCACTAACATACCGGTGGTGACCACTTACCCGTCGAAGGCAACGATGAAGTTAGCACGAAGAGACCGCGATCGACACGCCTTCGCTTCTCTACATCATCTACCATGACTCCATACACCAAGGGAATGATGAAGAGAGTCAAGAATTAATGTCCAAAAAATTTATTTTGCAACTTTTGGATGTACGGTGAATGTTGATGTCTTTGTGATATGTCAACGGTTAAACAGACATCGTTAAGTCTGTCGTTTCTTTTGTGCACGACATTCAACCAGGCATGTGATCGGTAACAAACGGGCAAGTCTCAACATCGAGTTCAAAGATTCTGCATTGTTGTTTGGTCATAATGTTAGATCGTTGTCAAGCGAATAGTGCTAGTCACCAATATGAAAACCCTACTCGCTCCAAATACCTGTAAGTTCTTGTAATTACCCTACGGATCTGTCCTAGAAGTCGTTCGAACTCTTCAACACGATAAGTTGTAGTAGCTCGTTTGAATAAAAAAATTGAACTTGCGTTGTTGTATCGCTGGATTAAGTTCTTTTCCATATGCCACATACAACAATTATGGTGAGACAAAAGAAATAAGTGACTAAAGGTTTGTTCAATACTATTTTTCCTATCTGAAACAAATACGAGTTCATTTGAATCACCTATAACATCTTTCAACTTCGACAGAAACCACATCCACGATTTATTTGTTTCGACATCTACGATCCCCCATGCTAAGGGATAAATTTGTTTGTTGGCATCTTAAGCAGTTGCCAATAGAAGTGTACCTTTGTACGAACATTTCAAGCGACTACCGTCAACACAAATAACGAACCTCAAGTACTGCATGCACCCACGAATGCTTGCACCAAAAGCTAAGAAGAAGTAATGAAACTTGTTACGGGAATCTACTTCAATGTGGGTTACTGCCCCCATGTTACTCTCTCCTAGGACGTGACAGTATGAAAATAATTTTTGAAAATTGTCTTTCGGTCCACCATGTAGCATGTGTAAAGCAGACACCTTCCCCCTACGTGCTTTGATGTAACTGATTTTGACACCGAACTCACGTTCCATGTCACATCCAATAGCAGTAGGATCATATGATCGATTTGGATTATCCAATCTTCCCAATATGTGCTCGGCAATTACAGAACTTGCGGCATGTCGATGTGCGCTACGACGAAATCTATGGAACAAGTGTGCATGTTGATGAATTTACGGATCATTAAGATTGCAGTCTGCTTCACTGTTGAAGCACGTAACATCCATTTGCAATTATAGTCTGCGCAAACAACGTTTAGCTTTTTCATGGTTGACATGCTTACTCGAAATTGGAACTTGTCTCGCAAGGCAAGTACACGAATTTTCGAGTACAACTCTTTCTTGCTAAAAAATATTTTCCAGTCGGCAAGGTCAACATATTCACACTTGTAATCCATTCGACTTTATCCGAATTCCTGGAATGTGATGACATTTGTTCGTCACCGTCAACAAAATTAACAGTCTCTAAACCACATAACGGGTTATCCAAGTTCTCATCTATTGGTGCAGCCCCAAAATAAAAAATTAATGCGTCGGGTGCATTATCGTTTGAGACACCATGCAGTTGATCGACCTCATCATGTTGTACCTTTCGGTGAACATCCACCGCGACAAACGAAGGATTTTGAAAATTTGTATCCCTTCCCATGTGAACAGCTTGATGCTCGACTTCAAAAATAGTAACGCATATAGCAGTTTCCTTATGAACCGATATATACCAATTTAAGTCTTCATCTTCGCATATTTCGGCCGGAGGTATATTCATGTTCGGGACTTTGAACTTCAGTTCAATTTTAGTGCGAGAATCAAGAATACCAAGTTTTTCCTTCAATCGTAACACAAGACCGCCTAGGGTGATACTTGTTGGAACTACAATGGAAGTGGTTTTGTCCCCTCTCCACTTCCATTCGTCATCCACATAAACAAACTTCCCTCCATGCGACACAATGAATCTCAATTGATTACTCATACCTGAAAAATTGAGATTACAATGATAAGAATTCTGCACAATCAATATATCGACATTTAATAGCATGAAAGTAACACATTCGAATATTAAATCCGTACAATAGCAAAAGGTCAAACCACCAGTTGAAATGTCTATCCTGACATTTTCGAGTGTCAAATTCGATAGTTTAATTGTCTATCCCGAGAGTTTCTAAATGTCGAGTACGACGGTTGAAATGTCTAGCCCGACGATTTGTAAATGTCGAATTCGATGCTGAACTAAGCGTGTTCATCAATATTGTACTACCGAATGACAATCTTCTTCCCAAATAATTTCCACAGTAAATCATTAAAGAGCTCTTCAAAACATTAATGGGTTTGATTGAAAAAAAAAATATTCAAAACATTAATGGTCACAATAAATTTTCACCTATAATATGACAACATTCTCCCAATGAATAACTAATGTTTCATTAAATATGGAATCCTTCACAACATTTTGTAAAGGATATTAGTATCTTTACTCCAAAAAATTTGAAAAATCAAACAAATCAATGAATAATAATTTCGAAAATTTCTAATAAATTTGACCATTTTACATAAATATTTCAAAGTAGTAGTAAGTTATAACATACAAAAAAATGGAATATGCTAACCTCTCAAAATGGATGTTGAATGCAATAGTAATGCCTTCTTGATGAGGAATGAAGAAGATGGTTAGAAAGTTATGGTTTGTTAATTTTAGAAGTAAATGGTTTATGCTCACTTTTCAAAATATTTTTTTTTATTTATTAACAAATTTATATTATCCTATATAATATACATATACCAAATATTTATAGTACAAAAATTAAATCATCATAGCATGGCATTAATGACGTTCAAGTAGAGCATTAGATTCTCCTAAAAAAGTGTCACTAAGGGTATATTAGACCTTTCACTTGGTACCATTGCATTTATAAAAAGTCCCCAAAAAAAAAAAATTGCTGGGTTAATAACTGAAGCAAATTAGGAGAGAAGCTTTTTATACAAATAACGTAAGCAATAAATAAAAATAACTAAAATTGATGTTCATCAATTAAACTATCTTTCAATTATCATCTTATATCTGCACATTTTATTTTGTAGAAGCAATTCAACGTACAAAAAAATCTTCAGAGATGCAACATAAATTCACATATAAAATAAAAGAACTTGTGTTCAACTATGAATTAATATCCAGAGAACAACAAATACAAACAAAATAAAAACCAAATTAGAGCATAGATATTTTCCAAGAATATACTCAAAAATAGATAAAAAATTCTTGAAACGTAAAAACGCCCAATATTATGTTAAGAATTTGAAAAGGAAGTTTGATAATTTCTAAATACCAACTTAAAAATTTATTTGACAAGAATACTTTCACAGATTAACAAAAAATAAGGTGGTACCTTGCATATAGCAAGTGATCGGTGATCGTCGAGTCGAGAGAAGAGAAGAAGAATTTAAAGCGACTAGAGTGAGCAGAGTACTACTGAGTTAAAGTGAGAGAACGTGTATTTGATTGAAGTCACCGGACTAGCCGGTCATCTGTTTGGTGAGGTAATTTGTAAAGAAAAGTAAGACCTTAAGGATAGTTTGGTAGTTGAATTTAATTAGAATTACTTATTTTGGTAATTGTCAGAAATTTAAGATTACAATGAGTACATGTTTTGTAAACAGTTCTAAGTTGATTATTTTCTCGATAGTTCTCATACTTTTTCGTAATCATTGCACTCGTATCCTTTCACGTGTTTTATTTTTAAAATTCTTCTTGTTGTGTATGAACCCGTAAATAAGCCATGTTTAGTACACATTAAAATTTTTATTTTCATTCTTCTACTCATTTTTAACCACGCATTATTCAATAAAATAATATTTTCCATCACATCAATAATTTTTCCTTCTTTTTCAATCACACATTCTCCATCAATCTAATATTCCAAAATACATTCTCCCAAAATAATGTGGCTCATACACATCCATGTATAAAATTCTGTGTGGACAAATTTTTATTCAATTTTCATTGATATTTTATACTCAAAACTATATCATTGATCACCCAAGACTTAGCCCATGTTTGTCTACCATTTTATCAAATATTGTTTGCTACAGTAAACAATCTCCACCACACATTCACCCAATAAAATATTCTATACAAAAACTAATAAAGTTACTTTAAATGTCAACCACACATTCTCCAAGAAATAATATTCATTACAGCATTCTTCTCCCAATAATAAGAGACAAACACACCCTTCATTGAAATAAGTTTTCTTTTTAACTAAATAGTCACATTTTAGAGGAGAGGAAACAATGTCAACTTTTTGCAAATATTGATAAAATGGTGAGTCTTACATGTAAAATTGTCACTTTACTCCTTTATGTGAGAAAAATGTCTTAGATCGTGTGTCAATGACCGTAACTTTACTTAACCCCTTGATTCAGTCGTAGTCGCAGTTTGCTCAACTTCGACCACACATTGTAAATATTAGTTCAGTTTGAGTTGTAATTTCATTTCCATTGTAATAATTTATTTCAATTGTAAAATACTTCTGATATAGGTAAACGTGTAGTATGATTCCTCGACATTTAAACGTCTACTCCTATCACTTAAATTTTTGTTCCGCAAGTTATTATAGGGGTATTAGACATTCAAAAATATTTCAAGCTTACTAGTTTTCGTTCACAGTACCAGCCATTGTAATTTCCTTCTTTCATTAATTGTAATTTTTGTTTTCATCAATCAATGATCAATTTACTTTAAATGTATCTAATTACATTTCACAGAAAAGCTTGACTTTTCATCAATAAATTTATTACATTAAACATTAATCTCCTTAATCTAGTCCTAATTAGGGGTGGGCAATGGGTCGGGTTGGGTTTGACCCAAAACCAACCCGACCCGTTATACCCCGATTTGGAGATTTCATAATCCGACCCGACCCGTCTCCTATCCTCAACTGAATCGACCCGATCGGGTCGGGTCCTTTTTTAATTTGATTTCTCTAAACAGAGAATTATAATGGAGGAGATAAGAGAGGAGGAAGAACGGAAATATAGAAGCTCAATCAAATTCTCTACTGCTATACAATATTTCTCACCATCCAAAGCCGAATCAGATTCTCCAACATTAAAAAATTGCCACCGGAAACACCCATTGGCTGTTGAAATTGCTACCGGAAACACGTTAACCTCTACCCTTAGATAAATTCTCCAACATTTTATCCACCCACCCCAACAAAACCTACAAAATTAAATATAGTATTAACACTACAAAAAGTTACAAAATCTTCAATTTTTCCAAAGAAAAATGCTGCACGCTAAATGGAAAATACGAGCTTGACCGACTTTTAGGCATGGTCCTTAACGCCCACAGACCACCCCATGTTACTCCCCCTATAAACTGCATGCACTTCTATGCATTTTTGTGGGTTTTGAGAGCTACACATGGATGTGTATATTTCTGAAGAGTACATTATGCAGAGAAGAATTGAGAAAAAGAGAGCAGCTACAAATGCTAGACCATGTTTGATACCCACGGTTTTCCAAGAAAAATGGAAAACAATTTCCATTTTCCATATTTTGGCTTGTTTGATAGCCATTTTTTACCATGGAAATTGTTTTCCATCTTCACTCCACATGTGCATATTTTTTTTCAAATTGTGGAATTAGTTTTCCCAACATTTTGGTGGGAAAATGGAATTTGAACTTTTTTTTTTCAATGAAAACAAATTTCATAACCAGTTGCAATTTTTTTTTTTACTTTAATGGACAATTTTCATGTAAAATAAAGTCAAACGAACACTAAACTTTGATAAAAAAATGATTTTTTTAGGAAAAAACAATTTTCCCTTTTTTTCTAACTTTTTCGTAATGAAAACAAATTTTATAACCAATTATGAAAAAAATTATCACTTTAATGGACAATTTCCATATAAAACAAAGATAAACGAACACAGAATTTTAAAAAATTTCGGGTGAAAAATTCTACCAATCAAACACACTAAATTAGCAATTCTCTGCAAAACAATTTCTAGGCAATTACTTTTCTTGGAATTCATTTTCTTTCCACCCATTTTCTATCCTACCAATCAAACGGACCCTTAGTGGAAACTCAGATGGGGAGAGAAGGCTTTAGATGGAGAAAAAGGCACGACCAACCCTAAAGCCTCAGTTTTTGGGGAAAGCTTTTGGGTTGGGTCGGTTTTTGGGTCAAACCCGACCCGACCGGACACGACCCGAATTTATTCCTAAACCGACCCAATGGGTCGGACCGGGTCTATTTTTCGGGCTGTGGTTTTCAGGCCCAGCCATAGTCTTAATTACGTTATTGTTTTTCTCTTTTCACATCATAATTATTTGTTGGATTGCAATTGTTTACAATATATTTCTAATTGCTTTGTTGTGCAATCAATAGGTTAATTAGCGTGCATCTAAAGCTAAGGAGAAAAAAATTGAGTAACAAGTCACACTAATCTTTATATAATATGCCAAAGGTGAGACGGATTATCGTTTAAATACAAACATAAGAATTAATTTATAAAATTTTAAATTATCCATCCTAATAAAGATGAGAAGAGAAAACATATCTTGCAAATCACGTTTCAATAGTGAAATGTTTGTGAAATTGTTTTTCGTGTCTACCTCATCGGATGCGGTGGTCCGACTACTCTGATCAGTGGTTGCTACCTGCAAAAAAAGGTCGGGGCTTTCTCCCCCGTTGTACCTCCAGCGTGAGAATTAGTTAACATCTTAGAGAAAAAGGGAAGATAGTATAATGTAAGTTCAATAGTTCAGGGTTTCAAGAAGAAAAATATTTCTCACTTTGGAGGTATTTATAGGCACATGTTGCTACGCGTGAGTTTGGCAGTTGCTGGTGCCACGTGTCCCACGTAAGCCTCCCCAATTCTCCCACGTTCTTGTAGAATGACCCCCACTCCTCCAATGGTTGGTTGTACCCACGTTTGCTATTGGGCGGTTCCTGTCTAGCACATTATCATTTATGTGATTAAGTGTAGCGTTGGACCCATAGTGGTAGACGACCTGTGCGGACGTAGAGGGTTGCATGGGGGTTGACGATCTCATAGTGGTAGACGCCTCATGGGGATAGACGCCTCATAGCGATAGACAGTCTCATAGTGGTAGATGGCCTCATGGGGGTCGACGACCTCATGGTGGTAGACGCCTCATAGTGGTGACGGCCTCGTGGATGTAGACAACCCTATTCTAGTATGCGGGCTGAGTGAATGTAGATGGTTTCATACTGGTTGACGTCTCGTAGGGGCGATGGTTTCGTGACGATAGACGGCCTCATGGGGGTAGACGACATCATGGTGGTAGACGCCTCATAGCGGTAGACGTTCTCGTGGAGGTAGACAGCCCTATTCCAGTAGCGCGGGCTGAGTGAATGTAGAGGGCTTCATATTGGTCTACAATCTCGCCGGGGCGATGGTTTCGTGACGGTAGACGTGTAGCGTATTTCCAAGAGTGCTGACCTTATTTGTCCGCGTGGTTAATTAACAATGTCATATTGTATCACTAACCCCTCTATCCCCTCTATCTCTTGCATCGATGCCTATCGATAAAAGGCAGCTCATCTACGTCGGATAATCAACTCATATATCAAAATTGTTATCCTTTTATTCATAAATAAAAGATTTTTTAGATGGTTTACGGAAACCATAATTCAGGCGAACCGCCTAAAATAGACATCCACTGAATTAAAGCAATTAAAATGAAAAAAAATAAAAAATAAAGCTAAAACTTTGGTCGCCCGGTAACAGACCTTAAAGTGCCAATTTGAGGTTGGAAAAAACTTCAACTGAGGTAAACCCCCATTGTGACAGTATGGAGCACTGAGAGACGTTCTCGAAAACATATTATAATAGAAAACCCGACACGGCGACACTGGTGTAAAAAGTTATGACCGTTTCTTCGAAACAGTTCTTCTAGCCAATTTTTCGTTCCATTTCTCCTTCAAACTGTAGTTCTAATTGGTTTTGGGGGGAAATCTCCTCCCCTCCCAAGAATTTCAAATTTTTTGAAACCTCCTACTATTTAACAGGTTATGGGACTCTCATTCTCTCTTTACACTCATTTGCTATACTTTCAATCTTTTCATCTTCTCACAAGGTAACCTCCATATTTCTTCTATTTTTTCTTCCTTGCATATTTTTTCATGTACAAAACATTCATCTCTTTATCTTCCGATGAAAGTGGGAGTGAGGGGGCGAGAGGGTCGACCGATCCATCTTTGGATGGGCCGGCCGATTACCCTTGCTGGTTGACGTTTGGAGTCACTGCTGGTCGAGTAGCCCCCGGCTGGTCGCGAGTTGTCCGTCGATGGTGACCTCCCATGTACTCAAATTCCTTTCGAGTCAAATTTTTCAATTCATACGACTGAATTTCAAGATTTTCAACCGGTTTCGCCAAAACGTCATGTTGGGTCAGTTAAATATTTGAATCAAAATGTAGAAATTGGGCGAGATGCCTCAGGTGAGGAGGTGATTCTTGAGATTCCTAAGGATCATAGCTTATACAACTCCTCCTCCAAGTTAGAAAAGTCACTTAAGAAATATGACCGGGTAGATATTTACATCTGTAGAGCCCCTAGGCCTGATGAAACACTTCTCGGAACTGACCCCCGCGAGGTCGCTGTTTATAAAGACATCATGGACGGTGGTTTTCGTTTTCCTATACATCCTTTCTTCGCCTCGATAATTAATGAGTTCCACCTTACTCCTAGCCAGATAAATCCCAATGCGTAGAGGAAAGCGCTTTATTTTCTATATGTTTGCCTTCGCAAGAAAATTCCTCTTTCACTCGATCTCTTCAAGTGCGTTTTCGATAGCTGTCATCCGCATAGCTGATCTCTCCCTCACCCCATCTAATAGGTCGAGCTCTGCATTGGTGGTCGAGACATCAAGTTGATTGGCTTTCATCCTGACAGACTCGTTCAAGACTTCCACTGGAACAACAGCCTCCATACCAAAAGATAGCTTGAAAGGGGTTTCTCCTGTGGACTTTCGCGGGGTGGTATGATATGCCCATAGCACGTTAGTACATCCTAAGCTTCTGTTGGACGCAAGCACTTCAAGTATGTCATGGTAAAGCCTCGTTTGTATAACTGCCCGTCGATCATTGTGAATGATGCCGCTTGTATTTTCAACCTCAATTGCGTCGTGGGCAACTTATTTTCCGTCAAGTAGTCTACCAACGGGTCTACCCAACTCTTTTCAAGCTCTAGACTTGCAATGTCTTCTACGAGTAAAATGCTCGGTTGTCGTAGGACTTGTACATTAGCAGTGCTAGGTAGATTCTTAGAATTAGCTGATGCTAGACAGGGCGTCTGCTCGTTTATTGTCTTTGCGATGGACCTTGGTTATCTTGAAACTTGTAAACCCCCTTTGCAAGTCCCAAACCTTCATCAAGTATGATGCCATCTTTTCGTCTCTTGCCTCAAATTCTCCTGTTACCTGTCCGACGATCAACTGGGAGTCACTGCAAATTTAAGGGCAATCATGAGGAGAAGATATGCACCTAATCATTTTTGTAGAAGGGAACGACGTGATTGGGGATTTAGAGAGGAGTCTAGAATATATAGTCGAGTTGGATATTGGAGAGAGGAGAAAACACCATTTGTGGAACACGTTGGCAATACATCAAGCAGAGAGACTGGATTGGATTATAAGCTTGAGTTCTCAAAAATTCGTAACTTGATCAACTCACAGAATAATCAAAGGAAGGAGCAAAAGAGTAAGAGACAAAATTGTGAGGTGTTTAGTTGGGAAGAAAAAGGGAGAGAGCTACAAAAAAAGTGTAAGGGAAGTTGAGCTACAAAAAGAGGATGAAGAAGAGTCTTCGAAGGCAAAAGATGAGTTAAGAGTGAGCTTAAATGGAGAGGAGTGTGAAGTTGAGGAGGCACTGGTGGAGACTAACAATTCCCTCCCTATTTTGAGTATTTTTGTTTTGCAGGTTACCGAAGAATTATTTCCAGCAACTATCCCATTGGAATACCACCTAACCCGGGGATTGAGCTTCAAATTGACTATCAAGGTGTGGATGAAATTGAACTACAACATCATCACGTGGAAGTTTCCATATTACCGAGGGTTGACTTTGTGATTCCCGAGGAGACGAAGGAGTGTCAAAGGCACTATAAGAACTACATTTGCAAAGGGTTGATTGACAAACATGAATTGAGGGGCAACATTGACATATTTGTAAGGATATTGTTTCAAGTGCAGGGGCCAAGTAAAGCACGGAAGAAGCATGAAAATTTATCAAATGGAGTTGTTATTGGAGCACTCCAAACTTGCAAGATCAAGCAGTCAAGGCGAGCACACTTAGATCTATGTGATGGTTACTGGGAGTTCATGCCGCAACAGATATGGCTGAATACATTGATCTTATACCAGGAAGAAATAAGTTTTCCATTTGATCCAGGTGGTGCAGTGATTAAATTTGTAACAGATTGGTTATCTCCTACGCAATCACAAGGCATGGATTCGAGGACGAATCCTCTTGAAAAGGGAGAGTATGATATGATCCGGGATGCGCCAGCAATTATAAAGAATCCGAAGCATGTTCGAGAGAGATTTGAGCCAAGTCCGAGACTTTAAAGAGATGATAAAAGCTATACATTTATATCTTCGAGCAAAGGATTTCATAATATCGAAGTTAACATGCCAATGAACAAGTTTGGTAAAGGGGGCGAGGTCGGAAATCAATTGGACCAACACGAAAGTTATTCACTGGTTTTCAGTCTCATATTGAGACCTGTTTTTTACATTGTAAACGGTCGAATTGGAGGATTATGTCTGAATCAAAGTTGTAGCCCTTGAAGTAATCTTTCTAACGCAATTTGAACCACCTCAATCGGATATCGGGAGAGGGAAATATGACCAAAATACTGAAAGTTGTCTGGATCCGAGAAAAATTATTTTGACACGAATTTCCTTATTTTACTAGAATTCTAGGTTAGGTAAGATTCTTGTAATCTTTATCAATTATTCACGTTTTTACCTTATTTTCTAGGTTTAGTATAAATAGGATTTCCCTTTCATTGTAACAAGAACCTTTTATGATGAATTAATGAGAGTTTTCTCCTTCGAACCTTTGCTTCAAAACCTTGTGTTCTTCCATGGACATACCGAATTTATCAAGATCTACATAATTCTTGTGGCGTTCAACACCGAGTGCGGATCAACGTATTGTGTAATCAAGAGGTCTTTCAAACACCGTTTTTGATTGGTTGCTTGATTCATACAATTCTTGGTTCAAACTCAAAATCGGGATTATCTTTTGGACTTTCTTGGGATCTTCAATCTCGTTGTGGGTTGCGTAGTGTTCGTTGCTACGTGGTTCTCATCACGACCACTTTTCCTCAATGGCCTTTAACCAAATTTAAAGTAAAAAAATGTAAAAAATTTAAAGAAATGATCATACCTATTTTACCTCCATTTTGAAGGTTGAGAATTTGAAAAGCTTACCATTTATTGTTCTTCAATATTTCTCTATCTCCATTCTTCAAGGTTTTTTTTCCATCCATTTCCATCTTCAAGGTTTCTCTATTTTGTTTTTAATAAGATTGATGGATAATATGTTTTTAGCTTTAATATTCAAAGATTAAACAAAAAACTCTTTTATTATATTGAAAAAAATCCAAATTTGTGAAGAAATCATATCAGATCTATTATATGTTAACGAGGTCACAAAGGTCTAGGGTGGTCAGGGGGTTAGGGGTCAATTCGGGTAGTTTGGGGTTCGGGTCCAATTAGTCCGAGTCAGGAGTTCGAAGGGAGAAATCCCGCTTTTTAATTTTGAAATGAAGGATATGCTTATCTGTTAATGTTAAAAATATCATGTGGTGAATAATTAGTAAATTAGACCTATGTATTGAATAGAGTGTTGAACGTAACTATTTAAAAAACGCAGTCCTCGTGGATCAGAAAAAGAGAAAAAACCACCATTATCCCTAACAAATAAAAGAGAGACTTTTGGAAGTACTGTTCACGTTTTCGTCATGACCAAACGGCGACGTTTTGAAATCCCGAATGCGGTGCCGTTTTGACATTAAAACCTAACAAAAAGGAGAGAGAGAAAAATATCTACGTCATTTTGCTTCACTTCACGAGTTGGTGTCCTCTCCTTTCTAGGGTTTCCTTCGCTTCGCTCCGCCGTCGGTTAATTGTTCGAACTCAGATCCGCCTTCTGTACTGTTTCCTCTCCACTTCATCGCTTCCGTTCACTTCACGAGCTCGTGTCCTCTCTTTCCTACGGTTCCCTTCGCTTCCGCCTCCAGCAAAGTGCTCGAACTCATATCAACCTTCGTTATAGCTCGATTTCCTTCCGCCTCCGGTTAATTGTTCGAACTCAGATCCGCGTTCCGTGCAGTTTCCTCTCCACTTCATCGATTCCGTTTACTTCACGAGCTCGTGTCCTCTTTTTCCTGCGGTTCCCTTCGCTTCCGCCTCCAGCAAAGTGCTCGAAGTCAGATCAACCTTTGTTACAGCTCCATCTCCAGCTCTCCTGTATCTTCGATCTAATAGGTTTGTGCATCTTCTTGTTCTATCTTTGTAGTGTGTGGAAATTTCGTTTACTTATGTATGGATGTACGCATATTTCGTTCGATTTCGTTATGGGTTTGAATAGATTTCATTTATTTGAAGCTTGTGTTGTCCCTGGATCGCGTATTTGGAGAAAAAAACATCGGTCATTGAAGCTGCGAAGTAATTGTTCCGGTGTCGCTGGGGTGTTCTGGTTTCTGGTATTACGTTTTTGATTTGTGCGAATTTTGCGTGCTTATTTACAGATTTACACATTTTTCATTCGGTTTGATTATGGGTTTTGAGAGATTTCATTTATTTGTGAGTTGTGTTCTACCTGAATTGCCTTTTGTGGAGTTAATCTGTGGGTCAATGAAGATTGTTGTTGCCCAACATTGACATTGACCAGTAAGGTTGAAGCCTCTTGAGATTGAAATATATATGTATAATTAAATGAACTCATGCTATATATGAAATCATGAAATGTAGAGTAAAAATCATTTATTCGGGCATATATTCCTTTGCCACGTATATCATTTGTTCTGGAGCAATGAATTAGACAACTAAAAAAATTCAACAAGAAATCTGCAGTAAAATCAACAAATTTTGAGCTAACTGTTGTAATCTGTAAGAGAAAACTGAAATGAAAACCAAAACTATTGTTTTGTATTTCTAAAAATGAATAATAACATCTCTATTACCTCCTATTTATACTCTATAAGGCGAATAAGAAAAGGAAAAAATAATAATCTAAGTTAGGAAATAAATTAAAATTCCAATTAACCTAAAATCACAGTCAACAATTAATTACAAATTTCCATTCCTAACTTCTTTCCTTTCACGATTTCCTACAAAAACTGAGAAGAGGAAATGATGGACAAAAAAATACATAGAATAAGAAGTCAAGATCAATTATAAAAATGAATGTTCAAAATTCAAAACAAATCTCTGCAAGACGATCCTCTCATATTCGGAGAAGTGCAATAGCCTTCAAAGTTATCTGATGAGAACTCTTATTATTGGCAAATCCAATAAGGCAGTTGACACAATCCATAAAGCAGTCTCCAACAATCTGATCAAAGTGTTCCAAGATAACTGCACCCTCTACCATGTTAGTCAAGGTTTAAACAATCGTCTATGACTATATAAAACATACTCCACAAGAAAGAAACAGAAAAGATTGGTTCTGGCCCTGTTCTACATTCTCAAATGCACTTTGAACAATTGGTTCCAAGTCATTATCAACAGCAGCAGTGAAAATCATAAACACACTTGAACAATCAATGGCCAATTATTACACAACCTAATTCTTCTTCATCCCACCTTGCATATTCTCCATCTCTGGCAACTGCTTCAATTTTTATTTTCAATTTTTGTTTCTTTTTCAGGGCTTCCTCATCTGCATTATTATCTTTGATTTCTCAACTTGCAGATACTGGAAACCCATACTCATGTTCACTTTCCAAGACAGGAACATCATGTCCAACCTTCACCACAACCTGTCGATCATAACTCACGCTTGTTTTTTGCCAGTTTAGACAAACTTGTTGATTTATGTACATTCATAAAATTTATTAGAAATCTTCATTTAGCTAGCTAAAATGTCTAAATGAAATGTGGCTAATTATGATTTCTGGTTCTAAATTTTGGTTATCTTACATATTTTCATTTTTTTCTACATACTTGAATTGATGATTCTTCATATTCTTGTTTTCTGACAAATGAACTTGCAGGTTAATTTTTGTAGCACAGAGATTGAACGGACATCTTTTGTGACACAACTGGAACTTGACTGGCATGTAGACAGAAAGCCTGAAATTGTAAGTAATTCCCTGTTTGATATATTTTATTTGCCGAAAAAAAAATTTGAATAGTGAATTTGTAGAGAATGTTGTAGTTAAAAATTAGATAAATATTTTCGACTTACATATAGAATATATTTGTAAATGCATGGTTTAAAATGATAAGTAGAAAAAAGAGTTTTGAAATAAATGATATCAAACATAGGCTAAATAAATTGGAAAATAGAAAAAAATTACTTAGAAGTCAGCATGAGTAATTTTGGCTTAGTCAAACACGCCTCCCTCGTCTTTTAAGTTTTAAGAACCAAGTTTATTTTGCACTTCAAGTTTACAGCTATGATCTAACTCATCAATAAATAAAGAAATACCTCATTTGCTCCAAAAAGCTTATCAATAATTGATATTGCAGAGGAAACAGACTGCGAAAAAAACGTTAAAGAAAACTGCAAATACTTCTCAAGTTTAAGATTCTTTCGCAAAATTTTCTTCACTCAGAGAAACTTGAAATTTTGGTAGAAGTAAGTTGTACCATTTCTTCACATTTTGCTCAAATTTTCCAAATTGTTCTTCAGAGTTATTTTTCTTATCTTGTGTCTATAAAGTTGTTAATTTTTCCATTTTCACTCCCCCCACTTTTTTACTTTTGACTTTTTTCTTGAGGTGGGGTGTTTTAACTACTTTAAATTTAGTTCAGTTTACTCTAATTTATGATTCTGCATGTTGGAAAACTTTTCATGCCATAACCAAGTATATTTTTTGTTTGCTTTGTTGTGGTTTCGTTTTCTACAATATTTATTATCATTTGTCATTTGCGAAGCGGAGGTCGAATATATAACAAAAAAATCTCCCAAGTTTTCGTTGGTTTAAATTGTAGGCCGTTACACGTGCACACACACATAAAAATCTGTTGTGCTGAAGCTAATGTTGATATTTCTTGCATTTAATTTATTTTAACTTTGTGTTAATAAAATATGTATTATATTTTCAATCGATCCGAGGACACATTTTGACTCCTATAAGTAAACATATAATGAGACGTGGTGTGCTCTGGCCAATATCAATTAAATTAGTATTGATTTTCCATTATGCGCTATAGATAATTGTATGCATTATAGAGAATTGTTTATTGATAATGGATTTATTATTGATTTCCCATCATGCATACTTTGTTTTGTGAATTTTTTTACCTCCTAGATCACACTTTTTTTGACTGTCTGCTTAATTGATTCATTCTTTTATTTTTCCTATGCATGATATATATATCATATAATTGCCACATATCATCAATGAATAGACTAGGCACAACATGATAGCTAATGGATGATCATTATTAGTGTATGTGTAGAAATCATTTTGTTTTGCATTGTTTAGTAATGTTATTTTTAGTTTCAATGTTTGTTATTTATTTTAATCATCTTGTGTCACAATTCTTATTGTGAATCTCATGGAGAAATTGCTATTTAAAAAAGGTTGAACGCCAATCTTTTGCACATGGATGGTAACAAAGAAAGCAACAAAAATGTTCGAAACGTCAGTTTGTCAAAAAGAAAAAAAGATGCTCACAATGAAAGACGTCGAGAAATGTATGCAAAACGCAAGAAATTAGATCGACCATCCGGGTCTCATTCATTGAAATCGAAAAGAATATCACAAATACAAGGTAAGTTATATTGTCATGAAATACATTTTCAAACATTTTACTTATTGTGCTATTTCCTTTAGTATGTTTTTTAAGCTTATTGATGTTTGAGGTTATAATGAACCTATGATTCGTAGTTTATAATTTAATAATACTTTATGGTTTGTGTTCCCTCCAGCTGATCGATGTCATGGCACAAGTTGTCCTACAGAAGAATTACCTCCTATTTCGGATGACGTGATAGCAAATCCATTTCCCCCTTCGGATGAAGGTATAAATTAATTATACATATTTTATTGTTTGACATCTTCATTTCAGAAGAACAATTTAGTGCATCTCTTTACAGATCAATCGTGTCTTCTTTGTTTAAATTTTTTTTATTATTGCTTCAGGTATTTTGGAATCAAATGCTAATTGTTTTGATTTTTTTACAACTACAAATTACAACCCAAATGTCATAGGACTTGAAATGCAACCAGTACTTACCGAATCTTATGTATTGAACCCCCCTACAATTTGTCGTTCTTGTGGTGCAAAGAAATTTTATAGAGAAAGTAATGGCTTTTGCTGTTCTAATGGAAAAATTAGATTACACGCTAACACTGTACCAGATGAACTTTTCCATTTGTATACATCAAGCACAAATGAATCCCTACATTTTAGAACTATTTGTAGAAGCTATAATAATCACTTTGCATTCACATCATTCGGTGTAAAATATGATAAAGAATTGAGCAGGATGAATAAAGGGATTTACACTTTTAGAGTTCAAGGTCAAGTATATCATTACTTAAATAATTTAGTCCCGATCGATGGGAAACCATCGTTTTTACAATTATATTTTTTTGATACTGAGCATGAATTACAAAATCGCCTGCAAAGTTCATGCAAATTTAGCGAGCAACTGTTACAAAAATTGCTAAATATTTTACAAATTAATCCTTACGCAAAATTCTTTCGCTCGCTAAACAGTATAGAAGCTTTAGAAACATATAACATACAAATACGATGTGACCCTGGTCTTGACCAACGAGTTTTTAACACACCATCAACTTCTCAAGTTGCTGCAGTTTGGGTTGATGAAGATCCAAACGCAGATGTTCACATTCGAGATATATCTATTTATTGTCATTCTGGTCATGCACATAAAGTCCATTACTACTTTGGTTGTTACGATTCTCTTCAGTACCCTTTGTTGTTCCCATTCGGTGAGCCTGGATGGCACGAGTGTATTGAGTATTTTGACACACGAAAGTCTAATATTTCAATTGTTAATGAAAATGTCAATGATATCCTTAGTGTTAGTTCAGCTACTGAGTTTATCGAAAAAGAAAACGCAGGTTCATGATTTGTTATGTTTTTCATTATTCTGCATTTATAGCTTTAGCCAATTACTTACAATTTACAATCTTATTATTTTTCTTTTATCCGCAGGTTTGAAAAAAAATCGGAAACGTTTAACTGTATCATGCCGCGAGTACTATTGTTATAAGCTACAGATTAGAAATACAGGTAACTCTATTCTACTTCATGCTGGTCGTCTCTTACAACAATATATAGTTGACATGTACATAAAGATAGAAACTTCTCGTTTAGATTATTTTCGAAATAATCAAGCCCATATAAGAGCTGAGTTGTATCAAGGAATTGTTGATCGCGTTGAGATGGGTGATACTAGAAGTTCCAATATTGGTCGTAGAATTGTTTTACCTTCATCCTTTACTGGGGGCCCAAGAGATAATAAAAAAAGATATATGGATGCTATGTCTTTAGTCCAACGTTTTGGTAAACCTGATATATTCCTAACAATAACATGTAATCCTAATTGGCCTGAAATTAAGCAAGAATTACGCCACATTGATGAGAGCCAAAATAGGCCTGACTTAATAGCACGAATCTTTAGATCTAGGTTAGAAGAATTGAAGAATGATCTTTTCAAAAAACATATAGTTGGCAAAGTAATTGCTTACATATATGTCATAGAATTCCAAAAAAGAGGCCTCCCACATTCTCACTTCCTATTAATTCTAAATAAAAGTTCAAAAAATAATTGTACATCTTCAATTGACCAAATTGTTTCCTGTGAGATCCCGAACAAAGATGATTTCCCTTATTTGCGTTCCCGTGTTATAAAACACATGATGCACGGTCCGTGTGGATCGTTAAATCCTAATAATATTTGTATGCAACAAGATAAAACTTGCAAGAATAAATACCCTCGAGAATTTGTTACAAATACAATTATAAATGACAGCTCTTACCCAATTTATAGACGTCGAAATACTGGTGAATGTGCAAAGGTCAGGGGATCCATTTTGGACAATAGATGGGTCGTACCTTATAATCCTTACTTATTAAGTAAATACGACTGTCATATTAATGTTGAAATTTGTTCAACCATAAAAGTTGTCAAGTATTTATACAAATATGTTTATAAAGGTCATGATAGAATAAGTTTTTCAATAAATACTAATGAGAAAGATAATGAACATGATGAAATTTCAAGGTATCAAACAGCTCGTTGGATCTCTCCGCCAGAGGCAGCGTGGAGAATTTATGGTTTCTTTTTAGCTGAAAACTTCCCATCTGTCATTTCATTACAACTACATTTAGAAGACTGTCAATTAGTTACGTTTAGGGAATTTGAAAGTTTACCATCCATTATCTCTAGGGATTATGTTCAGCGAACCATGTTAACAGAATTCTTTAGAATGAATATTTACGATGAACTAGCTAGAACTATTTTATACAGAGATTTTCCTATTCATTTTGTATGGAATTCTCAAGGTCGAGTTTGGAGTCGTAGAAAACAAAAAAATGTAATAGGTCGAATTGTTACAGCAAATCCGACTGAGGGTGAACGATATTATTTACGAATATTGCTTAATCACATTCGAGGCCCAACATCGTTTAATAGTTTGAAAACAGTTAATGATCTTCAAGTAGCATCTTTTCGTGAGGCAGCTCTCCTACATGGCTTATTAAATGAGGATAATAGTTCTGAACTTTGTTTAGCAGAAGCAATTACATATCAAATGCCTGCGTCATTACGTAGACTTTTTGCTACCATACTACTATTTTGTTCACCAAATAACCCGTGTTCTCTTTGGGAAAAATTTAAGATTTACATGTTTGAGGATTACATGAGAGATGGTTTGTCTCACAACAATGCCGAATTAAAAGCAATCAAATACATAAGTTCCTTACTCGAACCTTTAGGAAAAAATATTAACGACTATAACTTTGTTCCATACGATATAAACGTCGAAGAAAGTGAGAGATTGTCAAGTATGATTTCTGAAGAAATGCGATATTGTTCGTCTAACATGGATACTAATGAAGAAATGCTTTTAAACCAACATCAAAAACAAGCTTATGATGTCGTCTTAGAAAGCGTTTTCAATAATAAAAATTCCATGTTCTTTATTGATGGTCCTGGAGGAACTGGTAAAACTTTTTTGTACAAGCAACTTTTGTCGACTGTAAGATCTAGAAATTACATTGCTCTAGCGGTGGCTTCATCAGGTGTAGCTGCGTCATT
Organism: Fraxinus excelsior; assembly: GCA_019097785.1. Taxonomy (NCBI): domain Eukaryota; kingdom Viridiplantae; phylum Streptophyta; class Magnoliopsida; order Lamiales; family Oleaceae; genus Fraxinus; species Fraxinus excelsior. The sequence continues at coordinate 9,907,092 of CM032626.1, forward strand.
GTTACCAGGCGGACGTACAGCTCATTCAAAGTTTAAAATTCCTTTAGAATCCAGTACGCAAACAAATTGTTCTATTAGTAAACAATCAGCTCTAGCTGATCTTTTGCGAATGACAAAACTAATTATATGGGATGAAGCTCCTATGGTAAATCGTTTCACCATAGAAGCTTTAGATAAAGTCCTGCAAGATATCAATGATTGCAATTTACCTTTTGGTGGAAAAGTAATAGTTTTGGGAGGAGATTTTCGACAAATCTTGCCAGTAGTACCGAGAGGTAGCAAACTAGATATAATAAAATCAAGTTTAGTTTTCTCATACTTGTGGCCTTTATTTGCAAAATTATCTTTAGTGCAAAATATGAGATCTCATTTAGATATATCTTATTCTAATTACTTACTTGATATAGGTAACGGATTAGAAGTCAGTCATTCTTGTGATATGATTACCCTTCCTTCTGAAATAACTATACCTTACAAAGATGAATTAGTTTCTTTAAATGAGCTAATCAACATAGTGTTCCCAAATTTACATAATTACACAGATAATTTAGATACAATGCTAAATAGAGTTATTTTAACTCCTAAAAATGAATCAGTTGATCAAATAAACACAATGTTACTAAAACAAATTGAAGGACAAACATTTACGTACTACAGTTTCGACGAATCTATAGATAAAACAGAACAAAGCATTCAAGAAGATTTTTTAAATACATTAACACCCAATGGTATACCTCCACATGAGCTTACTTTAAAAAAGAATTGTCCAATTATGCTTCTTAGAAATATCAATCCTTCAGAAGGTTTATGTAACGGTACAAGACTTGTTTGTAAAAATTTTGAACGAAATGTTATAGACGCTGAAATTTGTATTGGTGAATACCGTGGGAAGCGTGTGTTTTTACCTAGAATTCCTTTTATACCACTAGAAGGAGACATAAATTCAATACCATTTAAGAGAACTCAATTTCCAATACGCCCATGCTTTGCAATGACAATTAACAAAGCACAAGGACAAACATTAGATTTTGTTGGTTTGTATCTTCCTGATCCTGTTTTCTCCCACGGACAATTATATGTAGCGCTATCTAGAGCTAGAACAAGTAAATGCATAAAAATTTTAATTAAACCAACCGCTTTACATTCAATCTCTTTACATAGTCTTTGTACAAAGAATGTCGTTTATAGAGAAATTTTAGACTTAGTACATAAGGTACAAAGGAATGCTGTAATTTAATCATAAAGTCTCAACAGGTTTATATTTGTTGAATTTTTTATTTGGTCTCGTTTTCTACTGTTATTTCTAAGGTGAGTTATGTGTTTAATATATTTATTTATTTTTTATTTACATTTCTATAAATTTACGTGCTTGACAATTCTTAACTACGCATCATTTGAAACAAAGGTTGAGATTTCCGACAAGAATTTTCCTAATTATCACATCTTCAAATTTGATTGCAGGAGGTTGCCAATTATGATATGGGAATAAGTGGTCATTCACCAAGTGGTTACATGTTGGTGAATACAAAATGTAGCAAATTTGTAAGGTATGTTCAAATCTTTGATAGTTCATTGCATTCACATTCCATCATTTATTTTTCATATTTAGAGAAACTATCTTCAGTTCATTGATTTTTTTTTTTATAATGTGTTGATTGATTTGTAGTGAAGATATTAAGTTGATGAAAACAAGGATTTCATTTTTATTTTATGGTGGTTTTTGTTGTTGATTATTTGATTTTTTTTCTATTGTTCATGAACCTCTGTTCTATTCTTTTGGTTCTTTTGTTGATAATAGACTAGATCCTTTTCAGATTTTTGGTTTACTGGTCATGATTTTTTCGCGAATGATCTGTATGTTAGTCTTCATTCAAAGCGTGATTTTGTTAGTCAATTGGTTTGATAGTCTGGGCTTCTTTTCTGTTTAATGAAAAAATTACAATAAAATTGAGTACTTTCTTTATAGTAATTTGTGCACACACATAAATAATTACATATATAAGTATGTGAGTGGTCTGAAAAAGCTTTGAAGTAAGAGACGCTGATGGTGAGGCCTCAACTCCTTCACGAAGAAAAAAATATAGACATGAAGCATTTAAAGCCACTAACTCTTTCACGTACACACATTTTTTATATAAACATATATATAATTTTATTTTTCTGTCGAAAAACTTCATAACTATTCGATAATAAACACACAGACGCAAGTTGAATTGTTTTCAAAAATCGCCATTAAAACCAACTAGATAATATTATTCTTTTCGAACCAATAGAAAACAAAAGCAGCCGTTAGATCTGATCAAGGGTTTTCGTACCCAAATCTTCTGAGCATACACGTCTCCTTTGCGTGTACCTTTCTTCTTTCACTACCTCTTCGATCCCAGTTCCACGGAAAACCGCTATTCCTTTGTAAATAAGAAGGTTTCCCATTAACCAGAACTTACAGGTTTGATATTGTACTTGCTTTCTTGAAAATCTTGAGATTATGCTATTTTTACAGGTGACAATACAGTGGGTTTTTCAAACTTCCAAGCACATTAAGCTGAATATATGTGTGCATTTATCAATTTGCTTTTATGTAGGATACTTTATGCATAATAAAGTTCCTTTCTTTTCATGTTAGGAGGAAAATTTATCTTTTTTGATTCCATGCTGAATAGAAAACTGTTTAGTAAAACTCACAATTTCGCATGGTTTTCTTTTTTCTTCTAAAGTTGTAATTTTTTGCTGCCAAATTCGTGTGTTTGTGTGACATTTGAAATATTATATTCACTATAATAATACGGAGGCGCGTATATCTACAGAGACCCCTTTTGAAATGAATTGATGGCTGCACGATACAAAAAAAATAATCCTTGTATTTGTGACTATGGGTATGGGCTGAAAAAAAAAATTCTTCTTTCAGACGACATCATTTTGGCGTAAGACCCCAAAAAAAAAAATCACTGCTCCACCATTTCTCTCTCTCGCACGCTGTCCCTTTTCGTTTTTTCCATCGGTGATCGACGAAAACCCTAACCTCCCTTCTTTGCCAGAGACGGACACATTGTGCTGGGCTCAATCGAACCGAGCAGTTCACTTCATCGTCAGCAGCACTGGTTCGTTTTCTTCATTGTTTTATTTCCTTTTTTTTTCCTATTTTGCAAGTCGGCTGCGTTCTTTTTCTTTTTGACATTTAGTACTAGAACATTCTCCTCCCGCCAAGTATTTGCTTGTTTTGCTTGTGTTTAGGTATATTTTTGAAAGATTTTTTTCCCCAGGAACGAAAACCTTAAGCTTCCTTTTTTGCCAGGGACGGATCCAGCGTGCTTGGTGCAGCCGGACTGAGTAGTTCACTCGTCGCCGACAGTGCTGGTTCGTCTTCTTCACCATTTTCCCCCTTTTTTTCCTGTGTTGCAAGTCGGCGGCGTTCCTTTTCTTTTTGACATTTAGTACTAGAACCTTCTCCTCCTGCCAATTATTTGCTTGTTTTGCTTGTGTTTGGGTATATTTTTGAAATGATTTTTTTTCCCTAGGATTATTGGCGTTTGGTTGATTGATTCCTGGTACACTTCTCGTTCTCTCTCTAATTTTTTAGTTTTATCTCTCTTTCGGGTGTTGAACTATTGTGATTAATTCTTTATTAATCTATAATTAAATCTTAATTGAGGTTTAGCTTTAGTTTTTTTGGGTTTCAATCTATTTGAGTTATTGGGTTTATTTGATTTGTCATTTTTTAATTTTCATTTAGCTTTAGAGGGTTTAAAAGCTTTTAATTTGATTAATCTGCGATTGATTGATTTTATTTAACATTTTAGCTTCTGGGTTGCATTCCTTTTGAATTCTTGAGTTCATTTGATTGATCAGTTCTTAACTTTTAATATTATCTCTCTTTCGGGTGTTGAATTATTGTGATTAATTCTTTATTAATCTGTAATGAAATCTTAATTTTAATTTCTTAATTTTCATTTAGCTGTAGAATGTGCTTGAGGATATTGAATAAAGTAATAACTTGAAAATTTTACCGCCAGATAATTGCTTTACCGCAATTATTTATCTTTTCTTGTTAATTTTTTGTTTCTAAATTTGCTACTTCATCTTTTACTCATTGTAGGCTGCAAATTTGGTTTCCGCAAGCATACCTCTCTAGAATTTACCTGTCCTGCGTGAGTGTAAAACATCCGTTTTGACGGCAATTTCATTTTCCTCACTGTAAAATTTCCAATTTACTTGTGAGCATGATATGTTTTCATCATCATGTATTGAATATTTAATTGATTTTTTAATGTTCTACGATATATAAATGAAAAACTTGGCCTTGATGAGAAAACTCCTTGGATATCTTTCTCCATTGCCATGATTTGCAATTTATTTCTAAAAATCCTCTCTACTTTGTCCCTTAGCAACAAGGCAACTTTAATTATTTTGTCCTTTGTTGATTGAATTGTAGATAAATATGTTCTTTTGAGTTTTGTCGTACCTGCCTAAATTTCTCTCTAATCACCTAGAAGTTTTTTTCATTTCCTCTTTTACCAACAACTTTGGAGTGGGGTAGGTGGGCTGAGCTATTTCCTTACACTAACAAAATTCTGATTAAAACCCTTCTTTTTTAATTATTATTATTATTATGGTTGGATCGCTATTTTGTCATATAAATGCTTAAATTAATGCGTGTTTCAAATTCGTTGTCAAAAATCTGGAAACTGTTCTTTGAATGCATTCTTGAAAATATTATTAAATGTTGTCAACTGGTTTTAGTTTTTACTGGACATAACTGTTGGAAATTAAAACCCTTTTTGAGTTCTTTGTTTTGCTGTTTACACGTTTTTTTTTAATTTTAATTTAATACCTTCACTTTTACTACTCAAAGACAGAATCAGAAGCCATTTAAAAAGAATGTTGGAAAGAGGACTTGAGCTTGATATGGTATATTTATTTCCGAGGGCAATTAATGTTGGTATTACTTCTTGTAGGCAAAAGTTAATATATTCTCATTGCCTTGATTTTTAGCTTTATTTTTCACCTCTGGAAACGTATGTATGCCTAAAACCAGGGTTTATATAGACTATCGAGTTTGAAAACCATCTAACAAATGCATTTATACTTTGCACTCTACTGAAGCAATGAGAAAAAAAAAACAGGGGAGCAAATGCAAGTGAAAATTCTACTATTAGTTCTGAGACCTTCCAGTCAAATTTGTCCCCTCCTTTACCGAATCGATGTCTCCCTTTGCCAAAAAGAGATGATGAGAAGTGGTTCAAACATACGTGCAAGCTTCAAACTTTATTTCCACTAACAAGCTATTAATAGTAGTGTATTCCAAAACTTTTATCCACTTATATCCACACATTCTTTAAGACTCCCAACTTATAATCTAAACTTGTATCGCAGAACCTCATGGAATGTGTTTTTACATCACATTATGATAATGTTGAGGGACAATTTGATTTTGAAAAGTTGGTTTTCCTCTACTTCAGTCAGTGTTTCAATATTGTTATTACTTGGGATTCAGGTGTTAAACATTTTGAATGTATTATATAGTTATTTGATACTCTACAGATTTAATTTTACCTGCTATTAGTCTCAAAGAAATAGAGATAGAGGTACCTCTGTTTTACATTCCTGTTACTCTATTAGTTTCTTTCTTTCTATCAACAATTTCCTATTTAGCGTGTCCTCTATTTGAAAACATTTCGGTTTTAAGTACTTATGATATCCAAAATGCTTTCTTTTTCATTTTGTAACAGGAATTTCTTCTTCACTTACATGTCATTCATGACTTTACTTACATCTATTTATTGTAGTATAAGACATGGGCTAAACGTCGAGGCTTTGGAGTTACAGTTGTGCATGAAATGCCCGGCGAGATGGCAGGAATTAAGGTTCGTGTACTTTACCACCTTTTATGTTTATAACGTTTAATATTTTCTCCTGTCTAATGGAATCTGTGAACACAATATTTTCTCCTCGACTGCAGTTGATTGTCATTTCTGCTTCGTTTGTGTGATAAATCTTCTTAATAGGAAGTAGTGTGTATACCGAACAATGCCTTATGCCTCTCTTTCAAAATTTTTAGACTATGTCAGATGTTAGTAAGCTTAAACACAGGACAAATCATTTTTCATAATATCTTCTTGTTTGATTATTGTCAATTGCTATTTGTTTCCTTGTCTTCATTACATTTCATTTTTAGCGGGCCAATGTCAGTATCCTAGATGTGAATTTCAAGGTTTTTTTTTTTTTTTCGTGAAAATCTATTCATTTGCTAATCTTCACACACTGACAATTTCTAATGCTCTTTTGTGCTTTCATGTGTTCAAGCTTTTGAATTATTTGTTCGGTCCATTATTTGTTGCTGTCCATTTGGAATAATAACAATAGTATTGATAATATTCCTTTCTCAAATCATCTGGAATTTGATCTTTCTTCTCACGATTTATTTTTGATGGGGGTACTACATTTTCATCTCCTTTAGTTAACTTCGTTTGTGAATTCCTGGAGAAAAACTTTATCTACTGCCATTAATCTCTTGAAAATTGTATTGTTATGGTGTCTATCATCTTTGATGTTTCTATGAAAAATAAAAAAGGATTATCATGAAATGTAAGGACCTTCCTAATATGGAATTTGGTAGCTGTGAATACTTTGTTGACGTGTTCAATATCTTTGAACTGTGGTGTTGGATTCTGTTTAGAGATTACAGATCAACTAATTATAAGTCCTATGTTGGGTTTTGTTACTTAGTTGAGATACTGGACCTACAGAGCTTGGGCTGGCGAGTTTTGATTGCTGGTTCTAACTGGGTTGTTGATTAGTGTAAGGCTGTTGGTGGTATTTTTAGGCTGATAAAGCTGTAGAATTAGTATCCACGTTCATTATTTTTGAATAATAAATAAATCAAATTTTCAGGTCTTTTTATGTTCTTATTTTTTTCAGTTTATTTTATTTTTCATTTTTTTTAATTTAGCACTCTAATAATTTCTTCTTTTTTGTAAACAGGTTGAAGTATAATTATAATTGATAAAGGTTCCTCCAGTCAACTCTACTAACCATCACGTTTGATTTGCTTTACAAAATATGTAACTTTGTGTTACTTTCAAAAGTAAACTACTAATAAATTAATATATATTCTTGTCTGCCCATCCTTTTTGTCAGTCTTCCCTATTGTCAGGAGCCAACCTGTCTGCAGACACTGTTTTCTCTTTCATCTATATACACTATACATTACTTTATGATGTACACTGATGTGATTGTACTGTCTAATACTTGTATAAAAATCTTTTCCACAGATTTTTGCTTCTTTTTTTGAGTATACAAAACAGTATAATAATAGGTACTATATAGTACTTATATAATTTCAAAGTTTGGTTATTACATGCTATATAAAGCAGACCACACGCATCCAAGAAAATATTGCTTCTATCTTCTTCTTCAGAGTTTTATCACTTCGAAAATCAGGTATGTAATTTTCATATTAGTATTCTTGAGTTCTTTTTTTATCAGTTCTTCTTCTGTCTTATATTATTTCTACTGAAGTTATTTTATAATAGCTTATAGACACAAATAAACGAGTAAAACAGAACAAACTGCTGTTAAGTTTCTTCATTTTTTTCGATTTCTATATCAAGACTGAATGCTATGTTTCTCTTATTTGTTTTAGCTCGAAAACACTTCTGCTGTTGTTGAATTTCTTCATTTTTTTCGAAATCTATATCAAGACTCAATGCTATGTTTCTCTTATTTGTTTTAACTAAAAAACACTTCTATTTTTATTTTTACGAAAAAAATCATTCTAAGTACTGAGATTGATTGTAACATACTATGAAATCATCCACACACAACTTAACAAATATTGTTTTGTCTTCTTCCTTCATATTTCTATTTCAAATATCAAGTTTATAATTGTGTTCTAATTTAACTCCACTTACTTCCTTCAGTTTGTTTTTTTACTTAAGTTGTAGCTTATAGAAACATAAAGAATAAAAAAATGCGAAAATGCTGCCGTGTGGCTTCATAACCCTTTCTTCTTCGTCAAAATTCTATATCATATTTCTCTCATTTGTTGTAGCTAAGAAACACACACTTCTATTCGTTCCAGAAAAGGTGCACTGGAAAACAATTTTTTTTCTCACTTCCCAGCCACATGTTTTCTAACTTCTCTTTGCTTCTACAGAGTAAGATCATGGATCAGAAATCCAGTCTCATCACTGACATTAGCCCCGGCCAAAGAAACTGGACATCCAAAGTTGTAGTTGCTGAAAAGACACCCCCAAAATTATCACAGAATGGACAGACCAGATACCAACACATGATCCTCATGGATGAAAAAGTAAGTTTTCTTACACATTGTCATTTGGTAATAAATTTATTCTTTTTTATGGTGGCAACATCACTCTGTACTCTCCATTACAACACATGTTATTACTATTACGTATACATATTTAGAGGCAAACTTATACCAAATCAGCAGTCTTTAAATTATTACAGTTAATATAGCTTTCTATTGATCTCTATATTTATATATATATAGTAAAGAAATCTGACTTACAGAGCATTTACTGCAGGGAAACAGGGTACAGGCTACCCTCTGGGACAATAGTATTGCAGCCTTCAAAGACGATCTAAGAATTGGAAAAACCTACTTCATTTCAAATGCAACTGTGAAACATACAAAAGTAGGATACAAAAATACATATGGAGACATTCAATGGACGATTTCAGGAACTACTCAAGTGGAAAAAACAAATGTAGATCACAGCACACAGCTATTCTCCACTTTTCAGTTCACTCCATTCCATGAATTCGAAACTCTGATGGATACAGACAAAGATTTAAGTAATGCTTACTCTCTCTCATTTATTAATGCCACCAAATTTCTGTTATTATATACATTTACAAGTCATTCTTCCCATCATAAAAACATGAATATTTGCTAAACATATTTACTTTTATTATTGCAAACATTACAGGCGTATTTGCAGTCGCAATAGACTTGCGCCCCAGACGTCTAATCCATACAAGGGATGGTTCGGAAACATATGTGCAAGATGTCGTGCTAATTGACAAAAAGTATATGACATCCTCTTTATTCATTTTTTTCACGTCACATTTCACACAAAACAATATTATATAGTGACTACTTCTCCAAATTTTCAGCTTCCAAACAATTTTACTGACGATGTGGGATACCTTTGTTGAGAAGGAATGCTCTACAATTGCACAGAACATATCTAAGAAGCCAGTTATCATAGGACTCCACTTAAAAGTATCTTCATTCAATGGTAATTGAACTTATCTGTCAATATCTTGCCACCTTCCTGCTGTACATAATGTTTACTGATTTAAGGAATTTTTTTTTAGGGCTGACACTGTCTACAAGACCACATAGGTGTTTCTTCATTGATCATAAATTTAAGGAAGTGGATGAGATGAAATCATGGTAAGTAAAGCAATATCTTTCATTAGTATTCATTTTATAGAATCTCTGTCATGAAATAAGTCTCCAGAATTACACTTTCTTTAGATATACAAGACTGTTTATTCCATTAGTGACTTCCAATGTTGAACATTAGCTTGCTCATCCTGTAAATGACATTCATACATCAGATTTGTTTTGTTTTGCTTATCTTTAACTTTCACAACCCATTCTCTTTAACTTTCACAACCCGTTCATGACATTCGTATGACAGATTAGTTTTATTTTGCTACCTTATCTCATTCTATGCCACGTTCTGCTAACTAAACATCAGAATTTAAAGTTTATGTAAGATCAGCTGCATCACTTAGTCTTTTCTCTTATCTCTTATCAAACATCACAATTTAAAGCTTTTGTTACAAAATAGCACACACAAACTAACTATTTTATTTAACATGAGCTGCAGTACTTAGTCTCTTCTCTTATCTCATATCTTGTACTTATAATTCTTCTCGTAAAGGACTGTCGACAATAGTGGGAGATTGGATGAAATCACTGCAATGAAAGCCTATAATGTATTAAGTCCTTCAAAGTTGTCGCCTCCAGCTGCAAACAAATTTACTCAAATTCTGGAAATTCAATCTTCAGTTCTTACAGTAACGTTTTATTTCTTATGTTACAAATTCATTTCATTAATTTTTTTACTTCAATATGATCACATAGCTCCACTAAACTTTCCTTCATGTACTTTCACAGAACAAATATTTCTGGATAAAAGCAAAGGCACACATTCAGTCTAAGAACACAAGCTTCTGGTACTTGTCATGCAACAACTGCAACAGGGTTTCCAATGCAAACAAAGCTGGAGAAATCTACTCCTGTAGATTTTGTAAATCTAACAGCTCAATTGCATCTCCAAGGTACACATTTCATCCTTCAACACACTACACAATAATTTGAACTCCTTCATTTCCTTTGTTCGATTCAGAGCTCAAAGTAATGTCCATATCATGTCATTGTCCTCCATTAATTACAGTTTTGCTAACATCTTTATATGCTACAGAGCCAGAGCTGATGTAATCTTGGAAGATTCGACAGGAAACCTGAAAGCTTCAGTTATGGGTGAATGTGCTGAAAAAATGTTGGGCTGTCCTGCTAATGTACTCATGAAAAAAAATATCAGTGTACTAATTCTATTCAACTTTGTCAATTTCCTTTTCCTTCAAATATATATTCATTGCCATTTCAATGATGATCGATTCTATCATATTTGTAGGACATTACCCTGTCTAATGATGAGGACATTCGCATAGATATCGACAATGAACATATCTTCTACATCAAAGCACTCCCAATGGCTGCTGGCTCACCATCAACAAAATGCACTGGTTATTCGAACTTCAAATACGAAATAATATTCATGCTTGATTCATCTGAAACATTTCCTGCTCCAACGATGGCGTCTGATAGTAAAGGAAAGGATAAAATCCCTCTTGAAGGCGTCGCCACTTCCAACAAAATTGTGTTGCCGCAGTCTCCACCCGCTAAGCGATCTCTATTCGAGAATCATGATGAGCAGCCCAACACCACGAACAAGAAATCAGAAAAAATGGGAAACAAAGATGCAGCTGCAACTGCCATGAAAAAACTTCTGTGATGCAGTTTGAATGATGATAAATAAAGTCTTTTTTGCCTATAACTAAGTACAAGACACTGGATCATCTAGCTTTCAATTGAACACTTGTTGTGTTACATTTTGAGGATTAAACATTCAGAAAATGTATTCTCTTTTGCACTCCAGAACTTATTCCTGTATGGCTAAATGCATATGTTAACATCTCGAATAGATGGATGAATGACAGGAAAATACTCAATGTGTAACATGTATATTTTGTGTGTTCTATTGAAGTATATTTACTCACTTCCAGGATTTAACATTCAGAAATGTATTTTCTTTTACACTCAAGAACTTATTCTTGTATAGCTAAATGCATATATTAACTTCTCAAGTAGGTGAATGAATGACAGGAAAATACTCAATGTGTAACATGTATATTTTGTATGTTTTATTGAAGTATATTTACTATGTTAGTTTCTTTCTTTCTACCAGAAATTTTCTGTTTAGCTTCACCTCTTTTTGCAATCATTTCGATTTTAGGTACTTATAATATCAAATTTATTTCTTTTTCATTTTGTAACAGAAATTTCTTCTATCATTTACATGGCATTCGTGACTTCGCTTTCATCTATTTATTGTACTATATATGTGCAGTTCCAACGCTAACATGTACAAGGAAAAAAATACATGCACGTGCATCGCACGTGCCTTCACTAGTTTCCGAAGAAAACTCTTTGATTAAAGACAAACAGTTATATGCAGTCCAATGCTGCCTGACAACCCCCAACAGTATAGGGGGTGAGGGAATTTTTTTTCCATTTCAATTCGTAAGAATCCCGGGTGGATCCCACCACAAGGTGGGAAGATGTCAACAAATATGTCAATTTTTTTCTGGTTTAATCCTCGGAAATATGAATAATTGGCAACTAGCCCCTCTAATTTAACGACATTATTGCAATTAGCCCCGATGCATCTCCTGTCAACGACTCAATAAACACAGAGAGATTCACAATTCACCTGCAGAAAAATTGAAGCCCCAACATAAAACCCTAGAACAGGAACTTAGCGTCGATGACTGAACAGTCGATCGCAATCCCTGAAGAAGAAGAAAATGATAATCATACCAAAAACAGAAGTGACGACGATGATAATAACAATAATGATGAGGAATCGGGACGTCTAATGGCGAAGCGGAAGGAGAAGCGAAAAGCGGCGAAGAGGGAGAAGAGGAAACAGAAGCGGAAGGAGCTGGCCGAGCTGGCGCGGAGAGAGGAGGATGCCCAACTCAATGATCCTGTTGTGCAACTGCAGCTTCAGGTTGAGGAGGAGAAAGAGAAGGAAAGAGCTGAAAGAGAGAGAAGAGAGTTCGAGGAGAGAGAAAGGATGTTGCTGGAAGCATGGGAGAGAAAACGAGCTCAAGAAGCGGAAGAAGAGGAGAGAAGAAAAGCTATTGAAGTAGAAGAAAAATCGAAAAAAAGCCAGGTATGTACTTTGGATCATCTGTGTGTGTGTGTGTGTGTGTGTGTGTGTGTGTGTGTGTGTGTGTGTGTCAATCTAATTACGGACAACAAACTGGATAAGCTTAATTAACATGAGTGGGATTGAACTTCACGTCAGTTGGACAAAACATTTGATGATTTGAGTTGACCGGTGTATCAGAGTGTTGCTTCCTAAAATAAAGAATACATAGGTGGTATCACTGGTTTGAGGTTTATCGCTGTACAAACTACGGATGTTATCATAGATGAAAATTGAGAAGAATTTGATGTTCGGTGGTATAAAGAAAGGTTGACCATTTACCTGGTTTCACGAAGTTAAATTAGGATAGTGCACTATAGCATGACGTGATTTATCTAAATCCTGACTGGGTGCTTTAGCAATTTACTGCTTCTGATATTTGTCTCATAACTATTTAGCCTAAAGTTTTATAATTTATGCAAACAAGGAAATTCCCTTGCTTATAGAGACCCTGTGCATATTTTCACACACCTATATATGTAGTAATTGTACTTAGCTTTTTATGCTATGAATTACTTAAGCAGGTTGGAAATGAGGATGACATTGATGAAGATGGTTGGGAATATGTAGAAGAAGGGCCACCTGAAATTATCTGGCAAGGAAATGAGATAATTGTCAAGAAGAAAAAAGTCAGGGTGAAAAAGAACGACACAGACCTGCAGAGTGTGAAAGAGGTTTTTGATACATTTTTACACTCCATTTTCCGAAATTATGATGTTTCCTCCCCATCAAATGGACAAACATTTAAATTTGTCTTTAAAGTTGCAGGATCCTAACAGGCCCACGTCAAACCCCCTTCCTCCGCAATCTGAAGCCTTTGCTGATTACAAGAACAAACCTATTCTTTCAGCTAAACAGATATTAGAAAATGTTGCCCAACAGACTCCTAACTTCGGAACAGAGCAGGTACGACTTTCCTTAAAGTTTTTTCTTGCCCTCTGTCTAAATTTGTGGTAATCACGTGGTACATGTGCCAGTAAGTTCTGAATCTGTGCCTTGAGAAGTTCTGTTGTTTCTTCTGCATCGTGCCTACCCCTTTTTTCTCCTTCCTGGGGACAGTTGTATCTCATCTAATTGTTATCTTTTTGGCAGGACAAAGCTCATTGTCCTTTCCACCTCAAAACAGGAGCTTGTCGCTTTGGATCATCCTGCAGCAGAATTCACTTTTACCCTGATAAGTCTTGTACATTGCTTATCAAGAACATGTACAACGGCCCTGGCCTATCTTGGGAGCAGGATGAGGGGCTTGAGGTCTGTTAATGAAGTCTTCATGTGACTCTAGTATCCTGATTTTATTGTCAGCACCATTTGCGCACAATTACATAATTTATGATCTCATTTCTGTTCTCCTTTGCCTTGTCTTCTTGCCTGAAAGAAAAGACATTTATGCCCACAATATAGTTTCACAGTGTTTAGGCATTTTAAATAATGAATATTGTGTCAAAACTTGAAGATGATTGATTTTCACCCACCGGTTCTCTAAATTTTCTCTTGATTACTGTTTTACTTCACATCCTCACCCTTTGTGGACTTGAGTGCAAACTTTATATCATTGCTGTAAGATAAATTATTTCTCATCTGTTCTTCTATAAATTTATTTATTCGTAGTTATGTGTATTTTGTAATTTTTTTTTGCTATTCTGAACTTAGATAGGAAACTTTTTCTGCTCCTTCGCCTGATTAAATCAGAACAATTTTCTGAATTAAAGAAGGTGCACAGTGCGTTCCTTGCAGAGTTCCCCTCAAAAGATGTGGTATTTTGTATCCTACATTTCCAGCATGAGCATCAATTATTGCATGCTAAAATGTTATGATTATTTGATTATTAAGTTTATAATTTTTTTAGTTTCCAAGTAACTATTTTTTTCCTCTCCTTTTGTATCTTGCATATCCTTCCTCGTCAGTATCATATATTGGGATTTATTGTAGGTTTATCTTGGTTATGTGAACATATCTTCTCAATTTGGAAGTGACTGAAGATAATAAAAAGTATACATTAGTTTTCTCCTGACGATGCTAGTCAGTCATGTTGATAGTTTGAACACATTTTGGTACTTCATTAATTATATGACTTTTTTAACCCTAAATGGATTCGAGTTCCTTGACTATTGCTAGTATAATTGGGAGCTCCTATATCAAGGATGTCAGAGATCTCCGGTGAATAGATGTTACTTCTTAAGGTTTGAGCTTGTGAAAACTGCAGGATCTTGTCTTATATGGATGCTTTATAGAAGAATTGTGATCTTGACTGTAAGTGCAAATGGAAAATCAGTTATTATGTTCTATCAAATAATAAGAGGCAAAAGACATTGCTGAAGAAATTTTATTCTGTCTATAATGTAAGAATTCAGAATGTCTGACTAAAATCTTGTTCTATACTCACTGTTCTAAATGAAACTCGATTACATGTCTAAAGTAAAATGTCTTCACACAAATAAGACTTTTAAATGTTAAAGCTTGAAGGTGAGGATGTCATAATGCTTAGATTTGCAATAGGCGAGCATACATGTCTTCTGCATTGTGGACTATGTTAATGAGGGATTGGTAAAGGTAAATCTTTTGATTGTAGGGGCTCCATTTAAGCAATCGGCTTGCTTTTCAACATTCTCTTAATATTGTACTAAGCTGCAAACTGGAGTCCTTTTTATGTTAAGGATTAATTTCTTAATTTGTGTATCTTGGCTGTTTACAATCTCATGTTTATCTGTTATTTGGCTGTACTTCTCTTGTACCAACTTTTGATTAACTGAATGTGGTAACCTTGCCAAGTTCTCATGGTGAGTGGAGCTTGGAGCTCTAGTTATTGAATATTTTGCAATGGTTGAGAGATTTTGTATCAATATATTTTACAATAGTTGAGAGACTTTGTCTCTATTAATCCATGGGCTCTTCTGTTATATATAAATTGTTCACCTGCTGACCTGCATATGCTACAATAATTTCTTATAAGAAAAATATGCTAAAGCTAGGACCAGATAAGGATTAGAATTTGCTCCGGCTTGCCTTTGAATTAATATGGTGTGTATGCCATGCATTTATACAGGCCATATCATTATATAAGTAAAATGATTTAGCACTTGTTTGCGCCCCCCCTTCCGCTCTTTTTCAAAACTCATTTTCAACCACACATTTCATCAACATTTTTCAAAATATACTAAAACAGGAGCTTAGTTCAGTTGTTTTATTCAAAACCTTTTTTTCTTCATTACTCATCTTGAAATTCCTCACTCCGATGTTAGTTAGATGTGAAAGGACTTTATATAGATATGCTTCTCTCTGTTTTATCTTCTGTAGGTAACAAATGGCTACTAATTCCAGGAATAATATGGTACTTACTTTCATTCATAAACTTAAGAGTGAATATAAATGAGATTTTTACCACTCTTAAGACAATTACACATTACTAGGTAAATGTAGGCTACATATGGTTAGAAAGGGAAGTGCAAGTCACATATAGCCCTGTAATAATGTTTTCTTTTACTTAGTAAAAGAATCTGTACGTCAGAATGTTGTTATGTGAACATGCTGACACCCATTTAAAAGGTTTAAATGCAATATGTTTTTGCATCAACGACTGCTGTTTGTAAACTGACGCGTGAAGAATGGGCACTGAGCTTGGAACATGCAGTATGGTATTTACTTGTGTGCGAGTGCCGAGAGATTTGCATTGTGTGAGGACTGAGGAGAATTATTGATACAATAAACATTTTAATATGATTTTTTTCTTTGGATTTGGCTCATTGAGCACATCTTGTCCTGCACTACTTGCATTTGCAAACGTCCTTCAATGTTTTTGAGTTCTATGCATATTTTTGTACAATCAACTTTTTTTCCTTCTTTTTCTGGTTGCCAGCATACTGATGAGGAGGTTGAACATGCCTACGAAGAGTTTTACGAGGATGTACATACTGAATTTTTGAAATTTGGGGAGCTTGTAAATTTCAAGGTAGCCATTTGTCCTTAAAGAAATTTCTTTTTTTATTTAATATATCGCTTGCCCTTATTGTTTTGGATATGGGCTACAATGCTCCTTGGAGAGAATGTCGGACTTCAACGATGTCAATTTACAGGTTATAGCTATATATTAGGTTGATTTCCTGTGACTGTTGTTAAACCCATCAGTGCTTATCTTTTCCTGTGAGAAAAACATGAAAACCCTCAACTTTGCAAAAAAGCTGGCTTGATGCGAAGTCTTTGGGCATTGAGCTTGATTCTTCAGTAACATTGTTGGGTGATGACAGACGCTCGTAAACTAGATCTTGAGTTATAGAAGAAGGGGAAAGGGGAGAGGAGAAGAAGGGAAGGGGAGGGGAGGGTTGTTTTTTTTTTTTTTTTAATGGAGACAGACCAGAGAGTATAGGGAGATATTGTATTTTTATACAATAATCAAGTCTGTCAAATACAATGCATAGGCCCTTTATATAGGGTTTTAACTAATCTAATTGAAGTAAGAAATAACTAAAGAAATAACATAAGATACTAGAACATCTATAAAATAAACCCCACTTTTCCTGAAAGAATCCAAAATTGAAAAGTCTTCGTATAATATATCTAATAGGACCCCCATCAGTTGACCAGCATTCGTCATTTTCTTTCCCTTCACTTGTGTGGCCCATGATATTGACAAACTTGAAACATGAAAGTTTCTTTCCCTAGCTACTGACTTAGAATTTCAGCTCGAATAGCAATTTTACTGAAGTAAATAATAAGCTTTCATATCTTCCTTTGCAACTTTGGTGCATGACAATTAAGTGGCCATGGCTCAGGTTTGCAGAAATGGTTCATATCATTTGCGGGGAAATGTGTATGTGCACTATAAGTCCTTGGATTCTGCTGTGCTGGCTTATCAATCAATAAATGGTCGTTATTTTGCTGGAAAACGGGTATTGCTTTCCTTTATCTATACAAAATTGAAAATTTTCCTTTGCTCGTTGTTTTACTGAACAAGTTTCCTGTTTAATAGATTCCTGGTGATGTGTGAATCCCTTTTTTTTTTTTTTTGGTATCTGTTGAATTTTTTGAGGTGTTATAATATAAAAGTGTGTGCTTGAGTAATTTTTTTTTTTTTTTGTTATAATGACTGTACTTTATGCTGGTTGGCACGGGTGATTGAATTAATAAACCATGCAGCTTGCATGTTGCTTCTTCTAATTTTGGATAGCGATTTCCTGGTTGTCTTGGTAGGTGCAATGTGAGTACGTTGGGGTAACTAGATGGAAGATTGCTATATGCGGGGAGTTTATGAAATTAAAGCTTAAGGTATAGTTACAACTGCAAGCGATAATCATCTTATTTTGAAGTTGTGATTTCCTTATTTTAGGTATACAAGAGGCCCTTCTCTGGGAGTTGGAGCTGCAAAGAGTGCAGATTTCTTTATATTGATATTGCGCACAAGTATCCTCATGTTATATATATGTATTTATTGGCAGTCATGCTCACGTGGAACCGCATGCAATTTTATCCACTGCTTTCGGAATCCTGGTGGAGATTATGAATGGGCTGATTGGGATAAACCACCCCAAAAATTTTGGGTGAAGAAGATGGTTGCTTTATTTGGTTATTCAGATGAATCTGGTTACAATAAACAGATTGAGCACGAAAGTCCAAGACTGCTCTGTAATTCCGATAGAATGTCAACATATGACAAAGACAGGTGGGCATGCAATGTTGGCGATAAATTGTACTGCGAACCCACCATCTTCAGTTATTACTCTGGCTGTCAATTGAGCCCATTTATCCTGAAAACCACTTGACCCTCTCATGTTGGAGTCAAGACTCGATTTTGCTGAAGTTTAGTTGATTATAGGAAAACTCAAATAAATGTGATTAGTGTGTAATTTTACCAAGCTCAAGCTGAACTGCACCCAGCCTACTAACATTGAAATAATTTTAAATTGAAGTTCTCTGGTGGAGTAAATAAATGGCAACTAGCTATGTTTGTTTTTTGCTATGGTAATTTGCACACAGAAAAAAGCACCAGTTTACACGTGATGCGAGTTAAATAATGTGGTCATTGGCCTTCAAATATGAGTAAACTTTCGACAATATTCTTCATTATTTTTTTAAGTGTAATCTTGTATACAGCAGAAGTCAATCTAATGTCTAGTGTCTTTGTAGTGCTTGTTTTTCACATGTTACATCAGTAACTTTTCTGCATGGTTTAGTTTTGATTGGTATCTGACGTTTGTTTTCTCATTATTGTTTTCTAGCATTATGAGCCGTGTTAACCTTTTCACAGGGATATATATCTGTATTTTATGGAAGAACAAGTTGTTACATGTTATCTGGTCTAACTTGAATTTTCGGATTTTTTTTTTTGGCAGATACCACTATCAAAGATCTCAATCAAGAGAAACTGATTTTTCAAGAAGAATCTCAAGAAAGTACTCTGAGGAGTTTGACATTGGAAGAAGTACACCTCGACTCCGGCATGGAAATGCTGATAAAAAGCGGCCAGAAATTCTTGAAGAAAAATACTGTAAAGACACATCAAGTTCTAGAAAGACGCCACGTGGCAAGAGCCCATTTAGTGATTATGAGTCTGATAGAGATAGGTTGGACGGAGACAGTGTTAGAGGTGGGCTCTGTGACAACTCGAGCAAAAACTCTCGACATCGCCGTAATGGAAAATTGGAATATCAAGGTGGTCAAAGTGACGGGAAGAGCACAGAAGAGACTGATGTCAATGTAAATTTGTCAGACTGGGACAGAGAGAAAGATAGTCACCATGGACATGAAAGGAAGAGCAGAAGACACGGAAAGAAAAGATCTGGAATCCTGGATAAAGATTGTGCTATTGGTTCTAGTAGGGATTGGCTGGATGATAAGAGACATACAGCCATGTGCCGAACTGACTCAAGCACAAGACATCATGATGTGCTAGATGATCGTTGGGATGACAGAAGCAGAAACTATGACAATGATTTAAATGGTGATTGGTGTGATGATCACGGGGCATCAGCAATGGCTACGATTGAATCTGAAGATGCAGAATCTGATGCACTAAAGGCTCATAAAGTAAAGCACTCAAACTGTGGGGATAAGAGAAAATCCGGCAGTTCTGATCGAAATTATGAATATTCTGATTATAATTCTGATTCAAGCTCTGGACCATTGAGATCTGAGAAACGATATCCCAACAATCTCAAGAAATCAAAAGGTAAGCAAGATACTGACAGGAATTCTGATTCTGAAATTCAACTTCAGTATCCTGAGGGAAAAGAATCGCATGCTTACTTTGGAGAAGATGTTGACAAAAGAGGCCGCTGGGAACCCGATGAGGGCGTCTTTTAAGCACGACACATACTAGAAGAAAGTCACACATGGCAAGGATCTACTTGAGCCTCGCCTTGGCTTTACAATATGGCGAATGCATTGAATCTCCAACTCGTGGATGTTCACGGTTTTGATCAGATAGTGAACAGAGTTTTGTGTGGAAGAGTATTTGATGCTAGGAGAATTGCCCAACGTTTCAGTTTGACTATTTGTTTGGTTTCCTCTTCTGTGTATTTGACTTTTGCTCTTTGTAATAGTTTACCACAGTCGAGTAAGCCATGGATAATTAGTAACGTGTAGAAAGTGATAATAGTGCTGCCTGAAAGTTCTTAAATGGAGTTACGAGTGAAATTTTTTCACCATTACAAGAGGGATTATTAAATATGTAGCATCAAATGCACAGCAGATCTTCAAATTTTTATTATTAAAAGGGACAACGTAGACCATTCTGAGAGTGTATACACGCTCCTCGATGACAACTCCAGAATTGGCTAATAACATTACATTGGGATGGATTATTTGCTAACTGGCTTGAAACATTGAAAAATGCAGCCAAGAATATTAAACACACATCCAAACACTCCACCAGCCCTCTCCTTCTTGGATTCATGGACAGCAGGAATGCCATACACAGGATTTGAAATCATATACTGTTGATAAGAAGTGGGATACTCACAGCTGATCTCAGAATCGTTATCTTGGTGGTGGGGAACAAACTGTGCTTCACTTGAATTGTATAAGCCTGAAAAAGATGTATTGACTTCAGATATTAAAAGGGCCTCATGGGATTGCTCGTAGTCGAGCCACTCAGGTAGAGGTGGAGCAGAAGGCTGAACGTGGTGGTGACATTGCCAATGACAACTACAATGAAGTGGTGGAGGCGGCGGGGGACGTGAAGGTGGAGGTGGCGGTGGACGTGAAGGTGGAGGTGGATTTACCAAGAAATGAGTCTTCCTTTTCCTCTTCTTTCTTGACCAGAACTTGAGCTTCTTCATGGCTGTCGTCACCTTCATTTGGCTTCTTCAGTTGCTAGAGTACAGGGGATGTAAATGGCCCAAGTTTTCTACTTCCGATTTGTGTGTGTACAAATATAGTGGTTAGATACCTTTTAAATTTTAAAACCTATAAATTTTTTTTTTCAAACTTTCTGACCGTTGCCATTTCAATTTTTGTCTCACCGAGTTATTTTTAGTGCTTTTTCACTGCAGATTAGGCCAAAAATTATAAAAGACTTTGAGTCCTTGTTTTCATCAGTTAAAAATAAAATTTTTAATAAATTTTAATAAAATTCGATAAACTGCGTGGATGAAAGGTAATAAAAGTTGTAGGGTCTCATGAATTGTGTGATTGAAAATTAATTTTGAAAAATGAAAGCAAAACATGAGTTATTATTACCATAATTCAACGAGTAATGCTATTTAGTACTGCTGAAGTTAAAATACCAGTTTTGGAGGCACTGATGTGGTACTAGTGTGATGCCATCTAAACTGGCATTGTAGCACTATTGGTGATAGATAATATTAGCACTTGTGGACGTTCTCAGTAGCACTTTTTTCTGTATTTGACATATTTTAATAAAATATTTAGAGGGTATTTGGTGTATATTAAAATCAGATTTTAAGTGGATTGTGATAGAAGTTTTTGAAATATGTGATTGAAAA